>KZ807704.1:31609-61056 GCA_000696205.2 Oncopeltus fasciatus | reverse complement strand
ATATATATATATAAGACTCCCGCTATTTTATGCTAGTAGCTGTGTTTGGTTGTTAGTCAAATCATAAACCTTGTGTAAATTTGGGTTGAGATACTCCAAATTTCATTCCTTCATAATTATAAAATTATTTTAAAATACCTTCTACAGTGATTGTTTGTATTTTAACTATTTATTAGTGAGTTAGTTTAATGCTCTCAGAAATGATGGCGTCTGAGCTTGAGATGTAACTTGGTGAGTTCCTATTGAGCGGACGACTGCCTATTTAGATTCGCCTTTTAAAGGAGTGTGGATTGCCGAGTATATTCCTGGGGAAGGAGGGTGAAAGGGAGGGATGAAGTAAGAGCGAGGATGTGGGATGGTTCGACTTGAACAGAAGGAGTGAGTGGGTGATACAAGTTGTTGTTTGAGGGAAGAAGAGGGCGAGATCTTGAGTCCGAATCTGAGGAGTGGTTCTGCTTACTTTTTATACTTGCAATGAGTGATGTGTGTTTTCAATTCTGCTCCTCCCCCCTCTCCCAGCCCCCCACAATTTCCTGCGACGCCTCATCTAACCACTATCTGATCTTCGCTCTTTTCCCCACAATTCTTAGCAAATGGCACGCCTGTAGAGTCTCGCTAAAAATATAGCTTGTAGTGTCTCTTGCTGTTTGTATACTCCGAAATAAAGAATTTTCTATCCTGCTTTCTTAAACAATTTGAGAACGTTTGGTGAATCGACCAAATTAGATGTTTTTAAAGGATCGATGGATATTTAAGTATCAGCGGAAGTAGTTTAATCGGAAAATAGCCCAAATTACTGTGAAAATATAGTTAAAGACTAGGGAAATAGGCGGCTTGAGAGCCAGACCCGTACGGAAAGGGGACAATTTAAGTATAACACCTTCTTCCTTTGTCTCCTTGAAAGGCAAGTAGACTTACTTGCAAATCCGTATAGATCCTTCTAGATTGCCTCGCCGAGTCCAGGAACTTATAGAAGTTGCTCGCCAGCGGCGAAAAAATCCTTTCTAAGATTACGTACAGTTACCAAACTGACTGATAATGTATTACTAAAATATTAATTCTATCATTTGAGTCCTTCACAATTTTTCTAAAACGTAGTATCAAAAATATTTATTTGAAGTAACAGAAACTAATGTGTTAGGAAAAAAAGTTTTTATCATTGTCAACGCTTCGGCTTAAATTACAATGCTTTACAGGGACCGGGGATGATGGAATTAGAATAACCAAATCATGTCTGGCATGATTCAAGGCTCGAAATTTAGGCCGCAACGTTAATAATACTTTTTCTTTGTTTACAAATTTGTTTTTATCTCTATAAATCCCCAGACCGAATCCTCGACAAAATTATTTTTCATTAAATTCGACAGTCAACTAGTTATCACCAAATAGATTACATTTCTATTTCTTATTTGTATGATCTTTCTATTTTTCTTGTTCGTATAACGTCCCTTTTAAGCTGATTCTGAAGTGTTAATATTTTTTCATATAATTTTTGTCATTAACATTTTGACCTTTGTTTCGACATCCTCCATTTGTTATTAGTTTTTTGTAAAAGTAAGGGTGACAATCTGACTTGAAAGCTATTCATTTTGTCGGAGCAGAGAGAGCCAGCCCATGATTTGTAATGATCGCGCTAGCGAGGTGTGGCCTATCTCCATAAGGCCGCAGAGAGCGTGTCATTAGCCCGGGATTGTCTCACCCCAAAGCAGGCAGGTCTCTTTCTTCTTCTCGCCAGATCGGCTTTAATTACCTGCTTGAGCCTGTAGTAGCGCGAGGGCAGGCATTGTCCTCGCCGGCCACATGCCTCTCTTCCCAGCCTCAATGCCTAGCGGGATCGGCCTCCTGCCAGTCTGCCATGCTCCGGGCTTCCACTGGACCTATTTCAGAGGCCCGAGGAAAGGTTAACTGTTGCTCTTCAAATTGGAGTATCCTGCCTAGCGACAGCTCAAAAGCTACTCAGAAAGCCTCACAACAACAAATAGCCTACGTAATCTGCAGTATTTGTGTTTTTATTTCACCTATGTATTATTATAATATAATTTGATGGGAAAACTACTTGGCATTCTTGAGAAAAACTTAAAATATGTCCCAGGTTAGACATTCTATATCCTATTAGATGTATTTTGAGTATCTGTGTAGATAATGGTAACTCGAGTATTCATTGTCGTCTCCTGACAAATACCGAAAAGCTTCGCCCGCAAGTATGAAAAGGTTTTCCATTAGGGAAACGGTGATATCATTAGCCTGTTGCTTTCGAGACCATCCTTAACAAGATGACGTTCCTGGAGTTCTTTGTATTTCGGAACAGATATAACTTCCCTTTTACAAAGCTGGTTTTTGGTTTTCTTTTTGTGTTTTGCTTTGGTTGTTTAGTTGCTCAAGTAAATGGCCTATTAACGTGGAAAGTACAAACGTTTGAATTTGAGATATTCTTTGGGAATCTGCGTTCGCCAAAGTATTCAGTAATATTTGAGTGGCGCAGTATCGATTTATTCTAATAATTCAAAAAATTATTTTAGTTTTTATGAGAAAGTGTCTTTGGATATCTTCAACGAAGTAAGCCGTTAAGGCGATGTTTAGAGTTTTACTATGAAATAATGAGACTTCATTATTTTTTTATTTGTTTAGGTTTTCGAACTACTATTCTTAGGTCGTACATTACAAATATGTGCTTCAAGAAATATTTCTTAGGTGCCTGAGGCATCTAGCTTATATATGCGGCCCTGCAACCTCACAAGAGAACCATACACAACTCCATTTATTTTATCTGTCTTGTAGGAGATTTAACTAGAATGTAAGGAAATATATCATTATTATATTACTCTCATACCTTATATTCTCCGTCTTCATTGGTTTCTGTACATCCTCTCCCACCAATGAAGACGGAGAATATAAGGTATGAGAGTTCTATGTTCATTGGTGGTAGAAATAATAATAACCCTTTAGATTATTATATTAGTTCATAAATTACTTCAAATACCAGTATAAACTTTTTTTTTTTTAAATTGGAAATACATAAAATAATTATATGTTTCTATTATACCATATTTCTTAGTGTTTTCAAATATCTCTAAATAGTTAGATGAATTAATAAAGTTTTCGAACGGTATAAAGTAATTCTATGATGATTTTAGTTGGGGTTCGGTCGAGGTAGATCCAAAAAAACACATATTAAAAAAATGTATTTTTTTAATGAAGGTTAAAAAAAAAAAAAATACATTTTTTTAATTTATGTTTTTGTTGGATCTACCTCGACCGAACCCCAACTAAAATCATCTTAGAATAATATCTACGGTCAACAAACTCTCTTTTTGGGTATAAAGTAATGAAATTCTGGGAAAATATAATTGTGAAACGTCATTATTTGTGTACTTAGCTGTATTAGAAATCAACACCATCTTAAGTGGGGACATGATAAGGAGTATTTCCTGCACAACTCTTCTCTCTCTTGTTTAAATATAGAAATGTTTAATTTATTTCTTCCCCTTTCTTACTTGCGTAAATATATTGGTTCTTTCCTTGATTATTAAGTGTAACGAGATACCTTCACAAATCTCTCTCTGTCCTTCTTCGAATCTTTTCTTTTCTGCTTTTGTTTTTTTCCCCTTTAATTAATTTTTATGCATTATTACATTCCCCTTCTTAACTCCTTCGTTCTAATGTTAATGCTTGGTCAGTATACCCCTTACCTTAGTTTTGATAAATTCCTCCAACCCAATTCTTTCTTAGATTTGTTTAAAAATAGTTTAGTTGCGAAAGTTTCTTTTAGGTGACTTCGTTCTGGCCAATCAAAACTCAAAGAGACATGAGTTTTTTTTTGGCCTGAACCATTTAAATTGGCGATTACTTACTGTAATACAGTAAAGCTTAAAGCTATCCCATTTTCGATATCCACTCATTCATGGATCGATCAAGTCTGGAGCGTTTCTCTATCATTCTATAAAGATCTGATCATTCCGTTCCTTCTTTAATTTTACGGCAGCTATCTCATCCATAGATTCTTTCCTCAGTTCCTTCATTGTTCTTCTTCTCCTATCCTTGCCATCATTTCTTCCATATCCGGAGTACTCGATCGTCCGAATTCCCATAGTACACTCCTCTGGCAGGAGTACTTTATTTATCCATGTAGCCTAGTCTCTCGAAAAACAATTCTTTAACTACTCCACTCTACAGATCGATTTCTGTCTCCAATGTTGTGATAAAATATTTCGCAAAAGCTTTAGGACTTTTTCATCACCTTTACAAACTTATTTTTCTTCTTCAAATTCACGTTATGAAATGCATCATTCTTATCTCTGTAATTGATTATTCTGATCAAAAATGTCAATAATTGTTTTAATAAATATCTTGATAAAATTTTTATCGTTGCAGACCGTCAACAAATTCCATTTTCGCACTTGTATAATTGAATTTCTCAAGAAAAGTATAATCTAAAAATAATAAACTTTCTGTCCCCTGAATATATTCTGATATTTTCCTGTATTCGTGGAATACTCTGGAAGCATCAGTACTTTAACAGTTGCTAATTAATTTTAAAATCTTACCTTCATAGAGGGTATGAGTAACATGAGTTTTGTAAGTAATTAATTCATTCCATCAATGATTAAAAATAATGTATTAATTTGATGTAGAGTAATGAATGACTCACTCCCTTTCCATTAAGCACTTTCATTTTACTATTGTAATGTATTGTAATGTATTTTATTAAAACTTTATATACAAAATATCTTAAATTATTTATCACCCAAACTTCCTAGTCTTTATTTTTCAAACTCTATTTGTGTGTATTGTTGCGGTGCTGTCACGAATGGGGGCAGGACTCTGGTGTCTCTAGAGAACGGACAAGGGAATGAGAAGTTGTGTTTTGATATTCTATTCACTGCTAACACTGGAATTTTCAATATATGCTTCTCTGAAACCCTTTTGAAGTTCCGGACTTGACTTGCTTTACTCCTACTTCATTCCCATCGGCAATTCCCTTCAGAAACTTTTGAATTTAGCTCATGTTGTTTGAGTAATGTTTCATAACAGCGTTACATTGTAAACGATAAAGGCTTTATTTAAAAAAAAAAAAAAAAAAGTTAAAAATTTAATATTAAATAGCATTCAAAACTCTAGAAGAGATATAAACAAATATATATCTTTAAAAAAATTCCGTTTCAATTTCAAAGAGTTCACGGTTTTTTCTATATAAGAAAGTTAACTATTCGATTAAAAAAAGAAAGCATTAACAGTATTTATAGTGAAATTGATTCTGGATGTCCTACTGTCCTTCTTTTTTTTTAGTACATCTGTTGCCAACATTATATTTAAATAATAAAAGTTTATTAATTGTTTTACTAAATATATAATACAATGTAAGATTTTTAAATTTGTCAACATTTCTCTTCCTTTTGAAGTGAGGAGCTTATTCAGTCCTGTTTTTGTAGCGGACAATCTTTGAAATTCACATCTTTTGGAGTGTTTCTCGTGTGACTTCGTATCTCTTCGTTACTCTCCCTAGAATAAAAGTCTCTAGTCCTTATAAAACTATCTTTTATCAGAGTATACCTACTGATGATGAAAAATTGTCTCATGAATATGTAAACATTCATGGGAAATGTTTTTCCTATGTCTGCTGCTGTTGGCCCTAGGAATAAGTATATTGCACTCGTCGGCCGTTTAAGTGTGTGAAATATATACTATAGATATTTCCAGCGAATGATAGCGGGTTCAAGGTTGCCATGCCCCTGGCTGTCTCTATGTTCTCTTGTAGCGTTTGCCGTAGAATTTACTTTAGAGGTTGACATACGGAATCCCCTTATGCACTCTCCAGTCTATCTCTAAATGCGTCATTGGTCTGCATCGGTTTGTCAACAGGGTACACAAAGTATATTGATAGTATTATTATTATTATTGTTGTTTATATCCATTGTGATATTTTACTAATTTAGTATTTACTATTGAACAAAATAATAACAGCTACAAATTTACTCTATGAATTACCAGTCTGTTAATTAGTCAAAAATTACTATTGTAATATTAGTATTGATATTTTCTGAGCTAGTGAATACTTTTCTAATACTCTTGAAGAAAAAAGTTGGTAAATATAAATACTCTCTCTCTCTCTCTCTCTCTCTCTCTCTCTCTCTCTTTTTTTATTGACTCCTGTACAAAGAACGCCTTAAACGCCTGTAGAATTGTAAAGGTTTTATTTGTTGAATAAAACAGTGAATCCCAACCTTCAGAACCACTCAAACCGCACTGTATTTTCTTTGACTGTTTTAAACAAATAAACTGTTTATATTTCTTTCGAGGCTATATAATGTATTACTATTATCTAGCGTTTGCTTTAGCATTTTGCATTTTCCGAAAGAAAATAACTCAACTTTTAAATAATTTTTACAGATCACCTCCGATCCTACTTCATTTTGCGAAAAACTTTTACTTGGTAGATATTAGGTTAGGCTCTCGCTAGTATAGATGGAGTTTAATGAGATATCTAGCTAGTCCTTATGGTGTAATGGCTTAACACACCGGCCCGGATAGCAGGAGATCCAGATTCGATTCCTGGCTGGGACAGATAGATTTTTTTTATTCTATTCCCTCTCATTAATTGTTGATAAATTACTTATTTTATGCAGTACCTACATGCCATTTATATGTGCTTATATATATATACATTTATTTATGTATATCTAGGAAATTAAGAAATGGTTAATAGTTAAGGTGTGAAGTGAATTGTTCAGACACAGGCGTTTTGGATTCGCAAGTTGAATTATAGTAAAATTATAACCATACAATTCTTTAAATTATTAAAAATTCAACAAAGGGATCGTTCTAAAAATTAACTCAGATCTAACATTTCCTTAAAGTAAATCCCCATTCGTCATGAGTTTAGGGGACCTCTGGTTTTAACCCTACGTTACTTTGTGTCTATTGAGTTTTTCTGGTTATTTCAATAAAGCTTTATTTTTATAATCTTATGAATACTCTTTATTTAGTTATTGTGCTTGAAGGAAAATATGTAATTGGCTTATTTGAATTGTCCCTGAATGCCCGGAAATTACCATAGAAGGAAATTGGGAATGTGGTTAATGAGGCCAAGGCGTTGGTTTATTCCTTTTTCTATTCGAGAGGAATGTAAATATTTTAATGACATGGTGGTTTTTTTTTTTTTATGGGAGCTAGACATAGCTAATAGTATGGAATAAGCCACTCTATTTCTGTGAGACATATATGTTGGATAAGCAGGTGCGAAGGCCATATGGAATCTGTGATTCTTTTTGTGTGCAGCCTAGCTTTTCGACTGTTTTTTTTTTTGTTCAGTTTTTTCTTCCCTGCCTACCCAAAAATTGGAAATTATCTCATTTTTCCGTTTTAATCTATTACTTTGAAGTAGTGTAAATGTATTCCTCCCTTTAAATGACAATATGTTTTCACCACAATTTGACATACCCTTGTTCATTTGTATTAGCGCCACGTTGAGATTACATGACGATTATAGCGTTTTTTCTTTCTTTTATTTTCAATTCCTGTTGAAAATTTCTTCCGCCTACAATTATTTGGTATGTTCTTTGATAAGTTTTTTTTTTTTTAAATCAACATTAGTTATGTTCTTCTTTGAAGGGCTCATGTGACTTGTACGAATTTAATATTATTTATTAGGTGTAATTTATAAAATCTGAACTGTTTTCGTGCTTTTTTATGTTATTAAAATTTTTTTTAAAATAATACATGTGAGGTTTAACTTTAAAATTACTAAATGTTTTTCTTTAAACTAAAGAAAAATGGAAAATGGTTGGGAAAGAATCCTTTTGGGGAAAATGACCTTTTGGTTATTGGCGAAGAAAGTTCCACGACGAAGAAGGTGGAGGAGATAGGGACTGTCCGATAACAGGATGAGAAGGTTATTAGAAGAGGTGGAAGGGAAGCAATCAGCCTGGGCGTTGTCCCTTCCCCCTTCGACCTCTCCCTAATTGGTGACAGTCGTCCGGCAAGGGAGAGAGAGATACATTCTCTCTGACGTCATAAATACCCCCAATCCTAGCTGGCATTCCAATAGCAGCTACTTTATTTAATGGGATATCCCATGGAGTGGGCCAAATAATAATAGGCACATAATCGGGGAAATCAAGCTCTTCACTTTCCAACCCCTATTGAAATAAATAAATCCCTGTTTTGATAGTCTCGTCGTGATACAAATATAAATAGCTCAATTCCCCCTTGGGAAATCCGCTAAGAAGAACCGTGATGGTAATCCCTATTTTAAAAGAATTTATTAAAGCGAGGTGGAGTCCGTGGTCGACAGAAGAGGCATTGTCCGTGGGGCACAAACCGCGCATTCAGAAAACCTTGTTTGAATGATAGTATTGTCTCGGTACTCTTTAGGGAAATTAGATAGTATTAACATGTCGCTCCTCTCCTCATTTACATGCTGGAGTCAAGGTCTTCGTCAACGCCGTCTCTACTTTATTTTAATTTGCATTCTTGTTTTCGTTTAGTTCATATTAAAATTAAACTTTACCGTAGGCTTATATAGAGATTTTCTATGAAATACATAACTAAAAATATTCCTCATTACAAAAGAATTAATTAAAATTAGTACTTTATATAATAATGACTTTAGTCGTGGTATTTGATACCACGATAAATTTTATAAAATAAATGCAAGGGAGTTAGAATAAAAAAAATCTTACCGTCTCAGTCGGTCAGTCAGGAGTCGAACCCATGTTTCCTGCTTTATAGGCAAGTATGCTGACCACTGCACCATCGAGGCTAGCTTATCTCCAACTCCCCGCACTTTACTCTGAGTCTAAATCTGTGACGAATATATCGTATTATACTCGAAGGAGCTAACATTGTCGGCTATTGTTAGACTCTCGGTTTTTCTTTTTTAAATAATTATTTTAGTTGTGGTATTTAATGCCACTTTAAATTTTATACAAGAAATGCGAGAGAGCCAGAAAAAAAAAGTAATTACTTCGGCCGGTACTCGAACCCTGGTTTCCTGCTTTCTGGTTATGTTGACCACTACACTACCGAAGCTAGCTAGATAATCTCTCCAACTCCCCGCACATTACTCCGAGTCTAAACCCCCAAGTAAGACGAATATATATTCAATTCGATATCGTCTTATACTTGAAGGAGCTAACATTGTCGGCTATTTGTTAGACTCTTTTTTTTTCTTCTTATATTTATTTTTTAAATAATGACTTCAGTTGTGGCATTTAATCCCAAGTTACATTTTATGCAAGCAATGCAGGGAGTTAAAATAAAAGAGTCCTGGCTGAGGTAGTAAGATTTTTTATTCTAATTCCCTTGCATTTCTTGTTCAGAATTTGTATTAGATAGTTAACAATATAGTCTGTTATGGTAGTTGTCTTTCCTCTGCATTTATTTAAGGATGGCTAGGTGAGCTATAGGTAAGTACCATGGTCTTCTGGTTTCCTTTCATTTCGGCCTATAATTCCCCTGGGTAACAGACGTCTCATTATGTTCGTTAACCATGAACTTTCTATGCCTCTGGGCTTTCCTGCAGTGTACCCCACTAATACCTTTCAGTCCCTGCTATTGAGGAGGCTGACAGCAAATGAGGCCGTGTCTCTCCCGAGACCTGACCCAACCATCGATGTCTGAACACTCTAAGGGCGAGACAACAGACACTTCTCTTTCGAAGACATCACCACTTTTTTTTTTTTTTTTTTTTTTTTTAATTCTATTTTGACTCTTTTTATATGGTATAATATTAAGTCAATTTTAAAATTTGCGAGTCACTAAATGATGATCGTAAATTTTAATTAGTGAATAATATTTTGTTGTTCTCTGGTTCACAGAATGAAAATAAAAATGTAGGCAATTTGTCCGAATTTATTACGCTGATAAACCAATGCATTTCTTTATTTTAATAACTATCCGAATATGGATGACAAGTCTTGTGGCATTGCCATCTTCCTTATTTCTATTGATTATTCTAGAGACTGGAATACTGTTTACGCCTTTCATCACTCTTTGGATTTCAGCGTCAGCCATAAATTATTGTACCGTATCCCTAAATGATAAATGGGAACATAAAATGACTTTAATTATACTTTTGAACTGACTTTTGTCCCCGATTTAGATAAATTATTGTTGTTTGCAGCACAATGTGGTAAAATAATTTAAGAAGGACTCAATTGTTTTGCTTTAAGTAATCGTGGGTGTACGCATGAATTTGCAAATACGAACACAAGAAAAGAGCTTCGCTCTCCGAACTCGACAATGCCTTGTAAAAAGCTAGCTTACCGGCTGCTCGTTCCGTGCCTAGTGTTTTAAAATATATTAGCATATCCTCAATTTAGGTGGCTCGCATTGCTCTTCGCCGCCGAGTTTTGCATATGCATTGTGTTTGTTTTCGACCTCTCTTCTCAGAAATTCTCGCGCAAGTAGATTAATGCCAGCTGTCTAAAGCGGGGATGAAGGATGGAGATGAATTTGAGATGAGATCTGGGGTTTGGGGAGGGGGTTGCGAGACACGTACCTCCAAGGCAGGTAACTATTTCTCTGCTAGCGAAATCACCTTTGTTAGGCAGAAGTGATTTGGCCCCCTCCCTCACACATGCACATCCTCACATTAACTTGCTACAGAACGCCTACGAGTTTTCCAACTTTCCTCCCCTAACGTCACCCATTGGTAAATGCCTCCAGCAAATTTGGTAAATTTAACATTCAGGATTCCTCAGCAGTTCCGTGCATCATTTATATTTAAGAACTGTGTCGTGCTTATCCAGAAGTCATGCTTCTAATCTCATGGCATGTGGAATGTATAATATCTATAAATACTTCTTATTGGAATGTTCTAGCCAGTATTATTATTTTGTAGCATTTGTTTATTTTTGGTTTTTGGCAAACTTTTTGTCAAATTTATTATTTATATTTTTCCGCATTATTTTATTAAAATCCCAAATAACCAATAAATAATTTTATTGGTAACCGTGTTAATTGGTTTATTGATAATTAACCAAAAATTCTTTTGAAAATGTAATTAAACTAATTGCAACTTAAAACGTGTTTAAACAGGGATTTTATACATATATATATATATATATATATATATATATATATATNGAACCAAATACCTTCTGAAATTCTGGAATTCAACAGCCGAACATTCATTCCTCAAGATTGTTATTTGTATTCATATATATATATATATATAGTTAAAATATACCACATGTGTAAATGTCGTTATTTTGGTTAATGTATAATTGTATTTAATTTAACAAGTTTTAGCAAAATATTTGGAAATGGCAATGTGATAATATAGTAGAGGAACTACTTAAAAATAAAATGAGTTGCTTCTATAAACTTTTAAGTTAATGAAAAAATTAGTCATTTCTCTTTTATTTAAAGTCAGTTTAAATTTGTTTCTGTCTGTGGAGAACAGATAATTTTTTATTTAAAATAATATTCATTAATTTTCTTGCAGATTTTACATTATCGCTTATAGAATAATTATGTTAAGACTACTTATTTTGTTGTTTTGTTTTGTTTTTGTTTTGTTTGTTGTTATAAATAAAACTGATTTATTTATTACTCACGTTCTTCTAGATCCTAGATCTAAGTGTAGTAACAAATTACTTATTGAAATTATTTTAGCACTAACCAACCTAAAATAATATAATAAATTCTTCGAAATGAAACTAAAATATATAGACATTCTTTTTTTTCTTTCTTTTTTTAAATATGTATTCTAGGTTGAACTTCTCTTCTTCAATGTGCGATACTCCAGCATATACTTACAAATTTTCTTGGTATTGTAAATATTTTCAGAAGTTATACAAATTATAACAATTAAGCTGATATTAAGCCCAACGCCGCTGGTTTGCAAATTCATTAATATTTAATGTTATGATCGAAATCAGTTAATGAAAATTTTTTACTACCAATAAGGTTTGTGCAAAATTTATTTTCATGTCCATTTGTACCATCTATAATTTTATCTCTAGCCTTAGAAACGGAATTTTTTTTATCCGAAAACCCCTGTATTTAAGAAAAGCCGTTATGCAAAAGAGCCATGGAAATTAATTTAATTGGATAATTAAAGTTACCTGGCCGAGTTCTTATGAATATTTCCCAAGAAGAAATTGTACTGTAATAACTTCTCTTCTGAAGTAAGGAAAATTTGCTTCAGTTTTCTCTTTGAGTTAAATGTCTTATAATTGGTCAAATTACTGTTTTACAGCATATAATTTATTTTATCATGAATAATATGCCTATTTTTATCTTTTCTTTAAAAACCGATCAATATCGGAAGACCCCTCCCCCGAAGAAATCCCTAATAATGGTACATTCTTGATATAACTTTGAAAAATTAATCTATTTTTTCTTCTCTGAACTCATTTCAGGAATGCTTAACATAATAATATAGTCAACTAGTTAAACATAAATGGATGAATGAAAAATCAAACTATTTAATTTAATCTCATAAGAAAGGTGATTTTCGTATAATTTCGGTTTTGGTTTATGTGTAGTTGCAGTTTTTTAAAAAATCATCCTTAGTTCCTGAGACCGACCTAATTGCGGGTGCATAGTACAGGTTTCAGTTTGGTACTCTAGCACTAAGGATGAGAATTTATTTAGAAATTCGCCATTTTGTTCATTGAGAGGGGCATTCTTAATCAATAAGTCTTAGTCAAAGTTACTCATCCCTCCGCTTCTTTGAAGGGAACATTAAAGGGTGGTTATAGATTGTCGAAAAAGATTGACTCGCTGAGATTTTGTAAAACTCACAAGTGGTACTAAATAATAAAAGAAAAGTGTATTTATTCTGGCAAACTAATTCCCTATGGTTCAGCCGTTCAAAGGGGTTTGTTTGAATGAAGTGGCATTATTATGCCTTTATAATTGAAACGTCTCTTAAGTTTTTTTTTTAATTTATAAAAATTTTAGGAAAAAAATAAATATCAAACAAAGTTTTGATAATGGGCGATCATGGGATCCGTTGGGGTCTCACAATCCTGGCGCAGCGCTTCTAATCCCGTCCTGGGCTGCCATAAATTAAAGCTTGTCTTGAGCCTTGGATATTTAGGATGGAATGGCAACCTGTAGATAGCCCATCCTTCCTTAACTTAAGGGTTTGAAAGGGAGACTAATACATTTTAAAAAAAAGTCCCGCTAAAACTATACATTATTCCTGCATTGCCTGAAGTATCAGTCTCTCTATGGCTTTGACGTTTTTCCAGAGCCCTCGAGACATTATTTCACAGCTGTGCAGAGCACGGAGGTTACGCTCTTTCTTCCCTCCATTGGGTCGGATCAGCTGTGCAGGAAGTTGCAGATCTCTATCTGTTAGTTCCTCCACCGGTCCACTACCGGCCTCCGTCTTATCCCACCTGGTAACGGGAACCCGGGGAAGACTTTTTCTCACCCACATCCATCGGGCACCATCCTCCTACAACTTGTGTCTCTTTGTGCTTTTCTCTCGAGAATAATTAGCGTTCAAGTCGGTACCGTGAAAGTCTGTTCAAAAGTATATACTAATAAAATAATGTGTATCACACACAAGTATCCAGCCTTTGTGAAAATAATAAACCGGATTCTGCATTTATTAATCTTTTCCCATAATGTTTGATGGAAGGTAGAAGGAAAGGAAAGGGTATCTTTACTGGGAGACTAAATTATAAAGCTCTTAAACTCCTATGTCAATTTTTGTTTACAAAAAATTATATTTAATGTAAAGCACATGCTATATGAAATTTTTTTTCTGAGAAACTCTTTTTTAGGAAGATAGTTAAGAAAGTAGCTTCAGGAGCTGGCGCTTACCTCCTTTCTTAAATCCAGAAATCAAATTCGGTAGGCTTCATTATGTAAGCCATTAAACAAATTTGTTTTGGCCTAAAATTGTATGAGATTGAAGGAGGTTTAGGGGAAGATCAAATTGAATAATCAAGATCTTTAATTTTAGTATTAAGAATAAAAAATATTGAATATTAAAGATAAGAATTTTTTGAGATCAGATGAATTATTTACACATGTCCAAGTTCATCTTTAAATAAACGTTTGTAGTTCAAAGCTTTTATTTTTCTCTGAGAGTTATGACTCAACTGGGAGCTAATTGAAGCCATTGTAAATCCACTAGTTTTGTATTTAGTGGGCTGATGTATGTTGCCTTTCGTACTGTTTTTTAAAGCGTATTTCAGGTTATATAAATATATTTAAATCTAAAATTTATTCAAATACACTTTATATAGAAAAGCCTGACAAAAATCCATCCATTTTACTTCAAATTAAATGAATATCATAGTTAAAAATATATAAATTATTAAAGAAACCATAATATTTTGGATAATGACGTTTTAGTTGCTACTTTTTATTCTAAGTTTTCGTTGTCGTTTTAGTGTGGATAGTATATAAACATGGATTTATGAGTGAGGTATCTCAATGAACTCCTTAGGAAGCGTCCCAAGACTTTCTGATTCAAATGCTTCATGTGAAAATTTCTTCATGTGCATTGCACTGTTAATTTTAAAGAAAACAGGGGGAGGGTTACCTAAGAGGAGAAAGACGAAGTGCACATAAAAAGATGTGCACTTTTTTTTGACAAATTATTGATCCATCAATATTGCAAATTTGAGTTTTCTCAAAGCCATCAAAGTTTAGTACAATGTAAATTTTTCTAATTCCGTAACGCTAGAGCTTTTGTAAACCAAGCTAATTTCGTAAATGAAAAACATTTGTATTTAATATCCACATGTCGTGCAAAACATGTAGTTTATCAATAAACAAATCTGTATTTGTAATATGTATATAATTTATAGTCTCATGTTTATTTCGGGAAAAAAGGGAATTTAAAAAAATTTAATTTCCGTTGTGCTAGTCTTTGTGAAAAAAAAATGTGCAGAGGAAATGGAAGGAAACAGAGAAAGTGGGTGAATGTTTGGCACCAGACTTGGAAGACGGATTTCGCCCGGGTTCGAGACAGAAAAGTGGGTAGAAAAGGCGGGCGGAGACAGATGTAAGATGGAATCCCGGGTCTGGCAGAGGCGAGGGGCGCGATGAGCTAGGAAATGGTATTATGCGGTGTGGGTGAGGGCCCGTGCTGATATTTCTCTATATAATGGAGTCTCCGGCTTCGTCTTCCCACGGAAAACACAACCGCAAATTGAGAAATCCTGGGGGCTTCCACCTTCCTGCAGGCACACTTCGTACAGCCTGCGCTTCCTCCACTCACATTTCTCCTTCCGACATGTCTCGCCTGGACTTTACCTTTTTTAGTCACACGAGAAAGTAAAAAAAAAGAAAAAAAAATCCAGAAGAAAGTTAACTAATAACAATGGCCTTAAAGAAAAGGAAAAAAAAAAAGTTGTATCATTAGATGATTTTAGTTGGGGTTCGTTCAAGGTAGATTAAAAAAAAAAAAAAATAAATAAATAAAAATAAATAAATACAAATTTAACAAAAGTGTATTTTAAAAAAATTTTCGTTTCGGAAACGTTTCGGCTTACATTGTAATCCATCTTCAGGGCTGCCTATCATGAAGACAAGAGAGGACGTCCCCTGTCCCTAGTTCACATTTCCATGACTTCAGTCTTTCGTTTTCATGATAATAATAAAACTTTTATTAAATTTGTATTTTTTTTTGTATCTAACTTGACCGAACCCGAACTAAAATCATCTAATAATAATATATACAGTCAAAAAACTCTCCATTTGAAAAAGTTGTATCATTTTTTGTTATTAAAGCTCAAATGGAGAGTTTTTGGCAGTGACGATTATTAGTAGAGAATTTGTTGGGGTGCAGTTTTGCGGTGGTGTAAATGAAGAGGAGAGCTAGGAGTCAATTGTTCGTGCCTGGAGTCCTGGTAAAGGTTCTGTGTGAAGTGCCGGACATTGTAGGTACACCCCTGGTTGTGATTAAAGTTAAAGTGGAGAGTTTTTCAGCTTAGAGATTGTCAACAACAACTGAAATCCAAATAATTCCCTAGTAGTAATATTGTTTAGTGAAATTTATGGGATTTAAAATAAAAACTATTTAAAAAGTAACAAGAAATTGCCATACTTTTAAACGTTTATTACCAATATTTCGGTTTGCCGTGCCAACTTCGGTGTTTGTGATGGTGTCAGTGAATATTTTTTGTGGAAACCGTGGCTGACAAATATTAAATGCCTGGTAGTTTTGGTAGTTCGACTCGAAGATAGCACCGAATGAAATTAAACTGGTTTAAATAAATTCTAATAAGGATATCTCTGTTGAGTGGTTGTTGTCAACCGAATCATAGGTCGTGGAATAAATACGTGGCTAAATATACTGCGAGCTCTGGAAAAACATTATTCTCTCTCAAATAGCAAGGTAAGTTAGCGGCAATTACCCTTCTCGTTAAGAAATAAACGTAGTTCAGATAAAGCGGAGTACGACGTCAATTATTGACGCTGAAGATCTGTAGGATGTGTCGTTAGAATATGGGATTTTCTCAGCGTAATCAGGATATTATGTAATCTGGATAGTTTTCCTCTGGTGGAATACTCCTATAAATCTGATTCTAGTTTCTCCCTTGATCCAGTAGATAATTTTATTCTTTAACAATTTTCGATGCTCTCGTTCTGTACCGATTTCCGATTTCAATTTTATGCATTAAAGTAATTATCCATCTACCACTATATTAAAGACCGACACTGAACAGTTCGGTCTAATGGCCCAGAAGAATCATGGAGGCAACTGGATATAAAACTTTATTTTTAGCCAATTCCTCTTTCTATTCACGGTCACAATTGAGATTGTTCTACCTACATATATGTATATATAAATGCGCGTGCGTACACTTGAGCGTATGTGTTGGGAATAGTTCAAAATTGTTAGTTTTCCCAACCAAATTTGTTCGTTAATGACTAACGTTAGTCAAGGAGGTGGTGGTGAGGAGTTAGAAGGAGGCCATTATTCCCCTTTTGAAAGTATAAAAACTAAATCGGATATTTAGGCTTCATTTTCAAAATAAAGGGATTTTTTTTTTATTAAATCGAATGAAGATGAGGGAGAATGAAAATGAAAATGAATAATTATGAAAATATAATTACTATTTTCAAATGGAGAGTTTTTTTTTATCGTAGATATTCTTATTAGATGATTTTAGTTGGGGTTCAGTCAAGGTAGATTAAAAAAATTACAAATTTAAAAAAGTGTATTTTTAAAAAATTTGTATTTATTTGAAACTACCTTGACCGAACCCCAACTAAAATCATCTTATTTTAATTACTATTGTTTTTGTGTGTTAATAGAAACAATTGAGGTTTATATGATTTGAAAAATTGATTTTCATTTAATGCGATGCTGAAAAATTTGCTTAGATCTTTTGTGGCGAACTTTTATGTTGCATAATTTTTAAAGAAATTGAATTCAGTTTTAAATAAAAACGCAATATCTCCATGGGTCGGAGGACTATGATTATCTCTAAACGAGCACATGCTCTATAAAATGTGAATTATCTAGATTATATATTTTAAATGTTATATCTTTGCAAAAGATTTACAACTGGAGAATAATTATGTAGAAAGTATGTCTCTACTAGTAATACACATTTATCTTTTAAGTTTTTTTTTGCAATATGTTTTATCTTTAACAAAGCTATACTTGTTCGTAAATTATGGAAATTACCAGCAGAATGTATATTTAAGACAAAAAAAAAATTGAATTTAACATTGTATATATCGTTATATGAAAAATAATGTAAATACTATTATTTAAAATATTATAAATGAAAACTGTTCAACTTTAAAAGGGACATTAGTGATTAACTAAACTACTTGGGTAATGAAGAGATTTGCTTCCTGGTTGTGTTTCACACTTAGTTTAGGAAATGTTCAATTGGGGTATGGACTTGTGGGAAAAAGGAACAATTAATTGTCCTGGAAGATGAGTACTCCAGACTCATTGCGCCACTGAAGTTGAAGGTGATAAGGTTATCTTTATGGGTGTCCGCTTCTCCTTTATTGCCCCGCTGTTTTGTGACACACACACACACACACACACTCACGTTATGTCTTGTATGAGCTCGAGGAGGTGCCGGGCTCCGCCCGAACTTAGACTTAGGGGGCAGTCTCATCGATACTTTCATGTTTACTTATGAATAAGACTTAACTGTTGTACGAGAGTATGCTTCACTCTCAGAAAAGTGTACTACAACCAATGTCAAAGATATTTCATGCGAAAAATAGTTGGACCTTTAGTTAGAACTCCAGACGGCTCCTGTTGCACGATTAAACTGTGTGGCTTGTGACAAATTCAACTGGGTAATGTATTTCGATTTCATTACACGTTCCTTAAGGCACTTAAAGAGGACTGAGCGAATTTATGAAAGTGATGATCACTTCATCATTCCTCTGCATAGGGCATGTGATTCAATCAATAGGGGTACATATCATACCTTCTATTATCCGTCTTCATTGGATTCTACTAAGCAAACCATCTGCAAGACAACGGACACAACCTCACCGACTTACAAACAACCATGACGTTGCTACATAAACAACAGAAGGGACGGAAGATGGACTTTTTTTTTAAAAGAAAAAATGGAAGTTTACAAAACAAGGACCACTGATAATAACATTATTAACGAACAACTTAACACACAATCTGACACCTTATTTAGACCGCTACTGTTACTAAAACGAACACACAAACGTAAACGAACAGACGACACACAAACCGACAACAACGCAAAAAGACATAAGACAGTATAATCCATAGTCAGACACTATCAAACACAAATACATTTACAAAAACTTTCAGGACACTTAGAACACCTCTACAAAGGAGATTACAACTAATCCCTGCCACAAGTAATACCTGAAATAATGGACACTGACCCTTATAACTCTCGCGTTTGACAAACCTTTTCGCCGACAAAGCGACCGTTACAGCTAAACGACTTTAAGCAGAAACCAATGAAGACGGATAATAGAAGGTATGATAGTTCTATATTCATTGGTAGTGAAAATAACATTTTAGATTATTTACCGGGTTACATATTTCTTACACACACGCTCATGTAACACTAAGTGCCGATCTAGACGGGTCACTTAGAATGTTGGCTTCTTCAAATCTAAAGCGAATTCCTCATGTATAAATTTAAAAACGCGTCTCCTATTCTATATTTTATTTCACAAAGCAAAGTTGTCACCATGTTGACAAACAGGAAATCACGCGATTAATTATCTAATGTAATATTTTAAAAGTAATATCTAACATCTTAAGAAAGTTTTTCAAAAATTCATTTGCAGTTCTATTTTTCTAATGTTTTCAAAGGTGATTTGAGTTTAACTTGTTTCTCATCGTTCTTTCCTTTTATTAATAATTATTTTTTTTATAATTTTAAGAAAGGGTACTAATCATAATTAGTTTCATTGTCAAGAATAGCTGTCCTCGATATGCGATTAAACACTAGATTGGATGAGTTTTCTTCTTTTTAAAAATTGTATTATAATTGTCATGTTTCTGAACAAATATCGCTAAGAATTTGATTTTGATTTTCTAGAACGCTATGTAGAAGGCGTCCCTTTTTCAAAGCAAGTAAACACTGTAGGAATTCCGCGAACATGGTGAATTTGAACATTTTAATGATGTTAAAGAAAAGTCCTAAATTGAATGACATCTAGGGTTTTTTAAAAATATAAATGGATAAAAAATCACAACCAAATAAAATATTTATAAAGAAAAATTAAATAAAGTAAATGACGAGAGTCGACAAATAGCTTGACAATGTCAGCTCCTTCGAGTTTAAGACGAAGTTCTCGCCTTTCTCGTGGGTTAGGCTCTCGCTAGCGTAGAGGGAAATTAATGAGATATCTAGCTAGTCCTTGTGGTGTAATGGCTTAACACACCGGCCCGGATAGCAGGAGATCCAGGTTCGTTTCCTGGCTGGGACAGATAGATTTTTTATTCTATTCCCTCTCATTAATTGTTTATAAATTTTAGCCTCCCTTTCAACCCTTTAGGACTATGGAGGGAATGGCTATCTATAGATTGCCATTCAATTTTAAACATTTATAGCGGGATTTGAACACACTGTGCGAGAATTTCGAGACCTTCGGATCCCATGAGCTACCCTGGCTCCCCTATCTAGGGGGTTTAATTTGTATTTATTTTTCGTCTTCTTGGTGGAAATCCATCTTAATCGGTACCCTCTGTTTTCCAGGATTTGGAGTTCCACGGGGTGATGAGGTTCTACTTCCAGGACTCCGGACAGAAGGTGGCGACCAAGTGCATAAGAGTCGCCTCCGATGCCACCGCTCAAGTCGTCATCGAGACCCTCATAGAGAAGTTCAGGCCCGACATGAGAATGCTCTCAGTCCCAGAATACGCTCTCTACGAGATTCACGAGAACGGAGGTAACTTACTCTTCAACATGTTATTATTATTTTTATTTATTTATTTATCGTTATATGAAAAATAATGTAAATACTATTATTTAAAATATTATAAATGAAAACTGTTCAACTTTAAAAGGGACATTAGTGATTAACTAAACTACTTGGGTAATGAAGAGATTTGCTTCCTGGTTGTGTTTCACACTTAGTTTAGGAAATGTTCAATTGGGGTATGGACTTGTGGGAAAAAGGAACAATTAATTGTCCTGGAAGATGAGTACTCCAGACTCATTGCGCCACTGAAGTTGAAGGTGATAAGGTTATCTTTATGGGTGTCCGCTTCTCCTTTATTGCCCCGCTGTTTTGTGACACACACACACACACACACACTCACGTTATGTCTTGTATGAGCTCGAGGAGGTGCCGGGCTCCGCCCGAACTTAGACTTAGGGGGCAGTCTCATCGATACTTTCATGTTTACTTATGAATAAGACTTAACTGTTGTACGAGAGTATGCTTCACTCTCAGAAAAGTGTACTACAACCAATGTCAAAGATATTTCATGCGAAAAATAGTTGGACCTTTAGTTAGAACTCCAGACGGCTCCTGTTGCACGATTAAACTGTGTGGCTTGTGACAAATTCAACTGGGTAATGTATTTCGATTTCATTACACGTTCCTTAAGGCACTTAAAGAGGACTGAGCGAATTTATGAAAGTGATGATCACTTCATCATTCCTCTGCATAGGGCATGTGATTCAATCAATAGGGGTACATATCATACCTTCTATTATCCGTCTTCATTGGATTCTACTAAGCAAACCATCTGCAAGACAACGGACACAACCTCACCGACTTACAAACAACCATGACGTTGCTACATAAACAACAGAAGGGACGGAAGATGGACTTTTTTTTTAAAAGAAAAAATGGAAGTTTACAAAACAAGGACCACTGATAATAACATTATTAACGAACAACTTAACACACAATCTGACACCTTATTTAGACCGCTACTGTTACNAACTTATAAGCGCTATATATATGGGGGGGGGAAGTGTAGGTGAACACACAAAATGACAAAATATTACAATGAGTAAAATTTACGGGGAGATTTCTCGCTCTTTGTCAGTGAGGAGTGAAAAGATACTCCTTCACTCCTTACTGACAAAGAGCGAATAATCTCCCCGAAAAGTTTACACATTGTTATTTTTTCTTTTTGTGTATTAAGATAATGTAAATATATTAATAGACGTAAAATGTAATTTTGTTTGTTGTATTGCATTTCTTTTTTTAATAAGATAAACCCCTTTTAAGGAAGAAATTAACGAACGAAACTAAGATGGGTAACCCTCTCTCCCTTCCCGGCAGCCCCTACCAAACTTCAGTTGTCATAATTTTTACATGCATTGTTTTCTTTGTCTTGTAAATTAAATTTCCCTTTTACTCATTTTTATATCCATCTTCATTAAAGCACAGGGAATCTACTAAGGTTATGCAGTTCCTGTTTGCCAGTCTTTTAAAGTAGACGTCATGGTGTCATGGGGACAGGTGTTTACAGCTTGAATGTATAAACAAATGAACTTATTATTTGCTTTAACATGCTAATTTTTTTTCCGTTAGTGTAAAATAAACTTTATCCAATAGGGAGAGAGATAAATGATGGGAGAGGCATTCAGCCATCTTTGTCCATTCTTAAATGTTATCAGTATTATGTAAATTTTGTCAAATTTTCAGAACAGAAATACATTTACTTTTTATTTAATTTTTTTATTTTTATTTTTTATTTCTATTTAAATACCCACAATATTTGTTGGGAAAAATCAAATTAATACCTAATTTGAATTCTGTATTTTACAAAAATGGTTGCGGACCAAATATACGAAGTAAGATTCTGAATGATTAAGGTGCTAGTTCAGTTCAGTTAAAATATTGATGACTGAAGTTTTGTAAGTTTTTTTTTTTTCCATTTTGACAACTCCTTTGCTCGGAATGCTAGCCGAAATGACATCAAATTTTCTTGAAAATAATGATTTTTTTTAATCCACATTTTGATTAAACCTCTACTGCCTCTTCAGTCATATATGTATATGTTCAACAATTTCTCAATTCTTTATAATATTGAAGATATTGAAGAATGTAACTTTTAAGTGAGTTTTTTTTCTTAACAGTGCTACAAGAGTACTTATGTTAAAAAGTCATATATGCCATATAAATTTCTTTATGAATCTAACAAAAAGAAACTATTTTTGTTTTGGTCACGTTCATAAACGTTTCAATCCTCTCTGCTGATTTCAGGTATTAAAGACAATGGTTTATGGAAAGAAACTCAAATAGCAGATTGGGTTTCTTTAGTTGAAGTATTCTGAGTGCTAATAAGAGTACTATACAGGCAAATATGTATTTTTTTTTTTTAACAGACCAAATCTGCAGATTGCCTTTTGTAAGGTACTGATAAAGAATCGATGAAAGTTTCATAAGTTACATCATGTTAAAAATGTAAATAACTTGGTTTACTCGAGGAAAATTATTAAATATAGCCTATTGAAATATATGATGAAGATGAGTTATTGATCGGCTTTGGATTATCAAGTTTTTCATGAAATCTGAAACATGATTATAGTCTGATGTTGCATTTTAGTGTCCTCAATTTTAAATTCAGCTCAGTGAAATTTTATGAATCAGAATTGATTCATAAATGAAAATTTTTAAACCAATTTATAAAATTTTAAAAATAAGTAGGTAAAATTTGAAACCCTAATTTTATATTAAATTTAAAATTAAATTCCAATTTTATGTAAATATTAATAAATCAACTTAGTAAGGTATAAAGTAGTTTTTAATTTGGAAGAAAATGTTATCTCAGCTAGAAGGAGTGACTTATCTCAATATTCATTTGGAATTTTCCTCAAACTCACCTATTAATGCATTTTTTTACCATGAGGATTTATTATTTGTTCTACTGGTAAAACTTCTTTATGTTACTTTTGTTAACAATATCTTTAAACCATTTAATGTTAAAAATTTCACTCATTTTCAAAACTTGTAAAATTTAATAGAACATTTTTAAATTTTAATAAGATCTATTAATTTCAATTATCCTTGTAGGCTTAAAAGAATAACTTAAATTGTATTATGTGCAATGTTTCATTTAGTAGATCTGGCTATTAGGGTGAAACGGATTTTTATCTCCCCTTCTATAACTTTTCATGCTAAGAAATGCTGAATTTTCAGCGGTGCTGTTTGTGGTCCATTGCTTCCTCAATACCATTTCAGTATTCTGTTTTCAGTAGTTGCATCAATTCCAGATTTTTTTTTTTTTTAATTTATGGGTGCATTCTGAAATGCTTAAATTTGGGTGCTGACATATAACTATGTAGACAGATTTTCCACTATTATCTTCATTGTTATGTTGGATTTTAACTTTTCTTTATCAGTTGAAATGTAATCTTAGTACTTCAACAAGTTGTGGAGTATTAAGATTACATATTAAGAGCAATACGGAGTTCAAATTTAAGCTTTTCATGTTTCTTCTTTACTTTTTGATTTTATTTATTGAAATGATTTTTCTTATAAGGTTGCCATTTGATCCCTTTCATGTTTACTAAATTCCCATAATAAGAAATATACATGAATTATTTGCCTTGAGTTTTTTTTTGAGAATAATAGTCTTTTGGCTTCTAATTATTGAAAATTTTAAAACTAAGCTTATCTTACATATAAAGCATATCTGAAGTTTTTTTTAAAACATTATAAATTTTTAATAATAGAATTATAATATTTTCTATAACAGAGAGAAATATCCAAAAATTATTTTTAAATAGTAAGAAATATTTATGACTTCTGTAGAAAGTTATTTCTTCACAATAATAGAAAGGTTATCAAGCCCTGTAATTCTCTTTAAATATAATACATTCTGTTCATTAAATTTAAAAATAATAATCCGCAAATTATTATGAAATAGAATAATCTTGAAAACATGTTTCACTAGAAGATCTATAAAAATTACTTCCTGCACCTCCTATACTCTACCATACACATCGAATAAATATATAATGGAGAACTGTTAATACTATTATTACACTAAGAAATATAATGATAAAGTTAACAAAATTAAATTTTGTTTTCCTTTACTCACGATCTAATTTTCAATATCAACCAGCTTATTATAACAATTTTAAAACTGAAATACTGTGCCTAGTTACACATAATGAGTTTTGTTGCTGTGAGAAGACATTTCTTTCTAGATAAAACAAAATTACAGTAGTCGAGTAATGGGTAATGTACCAACCTATAAGGTTTGAACTGAATTTACTACTGCTAATTTAATATTATGGTTATGGTTATTTCAAGATTTTAACCCTGAATTTATTCCATTTAAGTAAATTTTAATTTGTAATAGAAATTTTTTATAGTCTCTAAAGCAATTGCTCAAACTGTGAAAACTGAAATTGTTTTAACACCAGGGATTGGTTTGAAAATCAAAAACTTTTTTAGTTAGGCTAAAAGTTTTCTTGTTATATATAATGTGAATCAGTTCAGAATGTCATGTAAGTATGACAATAGCAATATATGAAATAATTCTTCTGCAAGGGTCTTTTATAAAGGGTAGGGTCACAAATAAGTGATCACAATAACATGGCGAGCGCCAACTTATAAGCGCGCGTACAAACTTACTTGGAAGGCAAATATTATTTGTTAGCCTGAGGTTACTCTCTTTTCGATTAACACTTATAAGAATGTTATTAAAAATATCCTTACTTTAATTTAAAATTATTTGAATTTAAAATTTAATGCATTATTTTATTGCAGAAGAAAGAAGGTTAGAGCCTGATGAGAAGCCTCTGTTAGTCCAGTTAAACTGGCATAAGGATGACCGGGAAGGAAGGTTTCTTCTTCGAAGGATAGATGATAAAACTAATGTGAGTAAAGAAACATCTTAATTGTTATTGCTGCTAACTCCTAAAGAAGTGTATTAAAAATATATTTATGGGTTTCTTTTTATTATCCAGAATACAGGAAGGAATCCACTATTTTTTTTCTTTTTCTTCCAGGTAATTAAGAACTTCAGCATTTCTAATGTCCATAGAGTGAATTTTTTTTGTGTAATTGGTCTGACATAAATACTCCCAAACTGATTTTAGGCATCTATGGTGGTCTCCAAGTTCTGCTACAGCTCTCCCTGTTTAGAAGAATAGAACTTATAATATTAATATAGTTGATACTATTATCCCATCAGATATAGCATACAAAAATGTTCTTGGTTTTTAAAGTTTAGATGTTAAAAAAATTGAATTTGACATTATATTTTTACTATCCCTTCTTACATCATTTAGATTATCTGTATTTTTGTGCAGTATTTTTTAATTAATTAAATGTTATTAGCATTATTATTATTTTTCTAAATATTACAGCGTCTAAAGTAAATTAGAGTATCATTCATAAGTTGTTAATATTGATTTTGTTAAGTGGCTTAAATCAAGTATGGCTATCATAAATTCTTAAGTAACTTTTGAATTTCTTTTCAATGGTGATAGTATTAATAATTTTCACTTGAAAGCACACTTAGGGTTCATTTAAGGGTTATTCCTGAGACATAAATATTTAATATGTAGGAAAGAGTTTTATGGTTTAAATGATTTTTATTTTATTTTAAGAATTTTGTTTTGGAACTCCTTCTTTTACTTCTTAGGATTTTTTAATGTGTGAAGAAGAAGAAGAAATATATTTTTTATTCTTGGCCCAAAAAAGTTGTTTTTTTACACAAGATGGAAGACATGGTATGTATACAGACATGGTATGTATACTATGTGTAAGAATCAGTTATAGCAAAAAGGGGCCTTGATACTGGTTGTTTTGGATGATGCCTTCGCTTTTATTCTTAATATGAATTTTCTATGAGAACATTCTATGTTGGCAGCCAATTTTATGATATTTTTGAATGTCTTCTTGTTGTGGAGTTCATAGCATTACCAAGCTCTTGATGAAGACATTAGATGAAGTATTTTTGATTAGATAAAACTAATTATATATAAAAAATTATGATAATTTCTCAACTCATTATTATTTCAAGCCTTGATATTTGTATTTTAATTAATCTGCAGTGAATTAACTTAAGTTTTTAATTTTATTTATTTTTCAGATGCCTGAGGGAACTTTTCAAGAAGGTGGTTCAAGTTTTCGGAGAAAATTATCTAAAAGAGAAAAGAAACAGTTGAAGAAGCAAGAAAAATTAAATAGATTGAAAAGCACTGGAGGATTAACAAATGAAGAAAATGATGCTGGAGTTGCAGAAAAATTATATACTGGTAATTCTTGTTAAATTTTAATTTGTTTCTTAGTTAAATGGACAGGAACTTGAGATTATTCTTTTGTATGCTTGTCAAATGTATGTTTTCAGATATTTTTTTCCTTATCTACCTACTACTTATAAAATATTATTGTCATTAAATATATGTGTGTTTTCAGTAACCTAACACCTATATTTGGTTTTTGGTTATTAACTTTTGCATGTCCCATTTAAGCACAAAAAGAAAGAGTGAGTACTCCTCAGGTGAGGAACATTTAACTCAAAATGGGCAAGAAGCCTTTTTAAGCATTTTGAACAATTCCTTGTGGTTTTCACATTTAGTTATTTTTTGCAGTATTATCATACTTATTTATTTATATTTTCAAGTTAAAAGGTTCAGTTTGTTACTAATTTCCCAATAAAAATCTTTAAATAGAATTCCTTTAAATATAATTGCCTTATAATTGGAACATAGAAGTAAAGGCAACATTAATGTAACTTTTAACGTAATGTGCTCTGAAATTGCCTTTTGGAATTTTTAACCTTGACTGTCCAAGCTTGTTACTAACTTTTGAAAGGCATTCATTTTATGTCACAAAAAATATCCTGTGGACTGGCCCTTGTCCAAGCCACTCCCTGCCTGGATTATTAATTATCAACAAAATGGAGTTTCATAAGTTTTATGCAACTCCATCACTCACTGTTAACTATATTAAAGCATAGTTGAAGAAATTTATTTTTAAACACAATTAGCAGAAATTAACCACAAAATTAGCTAAATATTATATACGTTTCAATAATTTCATTTTAAATTTTTTACAGCACATCAAAGCAGGGTTTGTTAAGGAAATTCACTTTTAAACACAAGTTGTAAAGTAAATCAACAAAATTTGCTAGATAGCACAAAAGCTTACCTTATCCATTTTAAACTGTTAACAAGAGAATGATTCAGGTTTTATTAAGGAAATTCACTTTTAAATATGAGATGTAGAAATTATCAACAAATATTACGTAAATTTATTAACAACTGCTAACCTCACATTAGCACAACCAAGACTTATTTAACAAATCGCACTCTCTTTCTTATTCCTTTTTCTCCCTTACTCTTTCCTTCCTTTCCTCACCTTCTTTATCCCTCCCTTCCTTTCTCCATATCTCCTTTTCCCCTACTCAATTTCCCTAGACTTTTCTGTCTTTCTTTCCTCACCCTTCTCTCTACATATTAAATGTAATTGTTTGTTTGGTTCTTTGGTTTTTTCTGAGTTTACTTCTCTCTGTCCAAGTCCTAACACTGGAAAGGTTTATGTTCAAAAAAAGTAAGAGTGCCTACCATAAACCTAAGTTTCATCCTTAAATACTTCTCATTATATTCAATTTACATACAAAACATACAAAATGTTTTATAAATGTTCAAAAACTATTTTTTAGACAAATAATGTTCTATACTTTTTTTCATAATTCTACAATAACAAAAATATATGGCTAATTTTAGATCTTCTAAACCCCTCTCCTTCCTATTGACCGATTTTAGCCATTAATGAACTCAGTTAATTTTTTTTTTTAAAGAAAGAAGTCCGAACATGTTAAGTTTCTTTGTTTTAAAATTGTGAATTCCTTTGATCTTCCACTCTGCCTAGAGCCTAGATGCTGTAAAATTTTCACTGTTTCTTATTGTTCTTTTAATCTTAAGAATGTATTAGTCTGTACAGTTTTAAGTAATTAAAAAAGAAAGATAAAACATGTATTAATTTGTGGTGCTCCCATATGACTTTTTTCTTTCTTAATCTCCTCTGGAAAAATTCATATTGTACAGAAGGGGATCTTTATAACTAAGACTTTTATTTCTCAATAAAAGGTTGTCCAGAGTAAGATTTGAACCTGCTATACCAGCATGGCTTTGTCTATTTAGCCTTTGGTTGTGTCCATTCGCCAATTATAAATTTTTTATTTTATTTATTTATTTTTTTTTTTAATATTCTTAACTGTAATCTGAGGGACAGGGGTTCTTTTGACATATAATAAACAAGTGTGTGACATACATGTATAGCAAATTTCTAAAAATTTAATTCAGTTCAATACAAAGGTTTAATTGGCTGATTAGAGCCAAAGGATAAGAGCAATTTTCTATGATTTACTTCCCTTTTGTTGCCCTCTTACAAGTATTAGCCAAATTAGTCTTAATTTGCTTTATCTTAACTCTTCTCAGTCTTAGAAACAACTTCAATTCTCCTCATGTATTGCTTTCAATAACCAGCCATTCTTAAATGAGGATCTATAATTTGCCATAAATATATAATTAAACATACAAATTCTCTCACACTTTAATTTACATATACCACAAACTAATGTGTGTGTGTATGCATGAGTGTGCATGTGTTTTTGTACATACATACTCATCAGTAATTGTAATTTAATTATTTAATATTTAGTTAAACCAGCATAAAATATTTCAATTGTAGTATTTTTTTCTTCAGTAATGTTATGTTATCTTGTTATTAATTATTAATGTTATATTAAACAGGATTAAATGTGTTTCTAATGTCTAATCTAAAGGTTATAAATATTATTTAATTTGTGGTATTTAATCCCACGTAATTTTAGAGAATTTTTAGTGCAAGGGAACAGAATAAAAAATCTAACTGTCCCAGCCAGGATTCGAACCTGGATCCCCTGCTATCCGGGCCGGTGCATTAGCCACTTATGCTACCGGAACAGGTCAGATAAGTTATTAAATTCCCCGCACTAGTGTCGAGAGTCCAACCTCCGAGGCCGACGAATATATCGCTCACGCTCGGAGGAGCTGACATTGTCAAGCTGTTTAAATGACTCTACTTAATTT
>KZ807703.1:386254-403180 GCA_000696205.2 Oncopeltus fasciatus | reverse complement strand
GTGCTCCTCAGGTGTATTATCCCACGTAAATTTTAAACAATTAATGCGAGGGAATAGAATGAAAAATATATCTGTCCCAGCCAGGACTCGAACCTTGATCTCCTACTTTCCGGGAATTTAATAAGTTATCTGGCTCGTCCCGGTGGTGCAAGTGGTAGCATACTGGCCCGGAAAGCAGGAGATCCAGGTTCGAGTCCTAACTGGGACAGATATATTTTTCATTCTATTCCCTCGCATTAATTGTTTAAAATATATGAGATTCACTGTAAATATGAGTTACGGCCATGCCTACTACAAAAAATAATTTTCAATATTTTTGGTACATGTTATTTTTATAATAATATGACTTCTTCGGAGGAACTATTGATTAAATGCAATTTTTTTTTTAAATAAAGAAACCAAACAGGATATCATTGCATAGTTTATTACTATAACGTACACGTTTTGAAATTCTATATGGTAAAAGGCAATATGAAATTTGACCGAGAAAGGCAATTAGTGACAAAATGTTTTGTTTTGAATCGTAAAAATTCGTTGCGGTTAAAGATAACTACTGACTGTAAAGGTGAGTGAAGTTTCTGGTTACTAAAACCCTTATTTTTTTTTTTCCAATTTAATTCTTCTAGTCATAATCTACAACATTTTGTAAGTCATAGTAGATTACAACTTAATATACAGTTATTTTAAATTTAGAAAGAAAATAAACAATTTGAAAGCATGCTTTTTTTCAATCACTAATATTGAATATATTTTGAAGAAAATATTGACAAATTTGAATTACGCAGATTCAAGATACTTTAGGCCAAGCAAATTCTAGATTCTATTTTGCAATTCGATCTTACTATATGAAACTTCTGTGAATGATTATATTTCCACTTTGATAAATACGAAAATAGCAGAATAATTCGTATTTACTATACATCATAAGCGCCAGTGCTATAGCTCTTCCAAATACTGGCACAAATGAAACGGATGATCAAAGATTATTTCTATAAAACATTGTGGGAATGTTTATTTAATAGACAATTCCGTTATTTTATTTTATTTATGGTAATTTAAATAATAATTAAATAACTCGTTAATCTAATTTCAAATATTTACAAATTAAAGTTTATTGTCCTTGTAATAGTTGTAAATATGTCTGTTATATAGGCAATATAGTAATGACAATGATAAAGGTATGGTTTTAGTCAAAAATTTAAATTTTATATTGCAATTAAATAGTTTTGTTTTTTAGATCTTCAGCATATTGATTTATGAACCTCATTGACAGAATACTTTGAATTTTTTTCTTTCTAGTACATTGAACTCTTAATCGCCATTTAAAAGAATAATGTACAAAAATATAACGATGTTTTCTGCTGAAAACGCAACATTGACCCCTGAGTACAGTGATTGTAAAGTGAACAGTGTAAAGAAGTACTTTCGATTTTAGTTCATTAATTGGCGTTATAGAATGTACATTGGTTTATAATTAATAGATTTTTTGCTACGCAATGTATATTGAATAATCATTGACGGATACAGTGGCACAGAATGAATATTGGGATATATTTGTCATTTATCTGATTACATAATTTTAGTGTTCTAAATAGTTTTGGAAAGGAAATTGGGGTTAATAATTCTAAAAGTGAATATCCATCAAGAGTATTCGAAACAAAAAAAAGTTTTGACCTGATTCCATGCGCCAAGGGTTCGGTAGAAGTACTTGCTCCGGATGGCGAAATAAGCGAACTTGGTGACGCTGTGGAGGAAGAAGAGAGTTGTGATGGTTGCTGCTGCCATCTGGTCCGCGTCGTACGTGTCCAGTATGAGGAAGCAAGCGAGGAAGGCGAACTGGAGCACGACTAGGAAGGTCGTTATCCAGCAGTACCCCAGCCTTATCAGCCGAACCTGCGAACCATATATTCCTAAACATTGGAGAGATTCATAAGCCAAAAATCATATCAGACCAAAAGAATATCTATCTTATAATTATACACATTATTACACATAATAGCTTATTTGGTAGGATCATAGTATAAATCCATTTGATCTGTTTAAATCAATGTCGGAATATATTTTTGACTAAAGGACAGTCTAAGTCTTAAAGGATACCTTTAAGTATAGTTTGTTAAATAATGGAGGCATAAATGTTGTACATATTCATTTGCTACCGTTTTTTTCTAGTAAGCATGTAGTCGCAAATCATCCCAACATAGTGCTGCCGCAGATCCTGCACAGATAGGGCTCATGTTACTTTCTCGCTGAACTCAAACATCCAAAACTACTAATTGGTGAAATTCTCTATATAGACTTAAAAAGTTATTAATCGTGATCGCAACCAACCGAATCTAAGCTTGTTTACTTCCACGGTCGTCAGTATAATGAACAATTTCTTCTTTCGTTTCGGGTTTCGATGGTGTCAGGGGATGAAGTGTTGCCAAACCTTCGCACATCGATTGGTATGATCCTCACCTGACACGGTCAAACCCAGAAGAAGAATTTATTCAGAATTTAATCATCGTATCCTTAATTTTTTATTCGCAATTTAAAGATTTACATGGGCATCTACCCCTGTGGAGAGCTACGAAGTTATGGTATTCTTAGAATTTTACAAAATAAAATGACTCTCGAATCAAAAATCTGATTCGGGGCAGCAGCGAGTGACGAATGGAGACAATCCAACAGCCAATGACCTCCTTATGAGTTTATTATTCATTTTGAAATAATATTTGATGACTTTGTTAATCTACTACAAGAGGCTTCAGTGAGAAGTCCCTCTATAAATGCCTGCCTGAAAAGTTAATTGATGATTTATTGCGCAAATATCTACAGCAAAATTGAAAATAAAAGAAAGAGAATAAAATAAAAGTAATATTGAGTAGTGGACAATCCAAGATTATTCTATAATAGCTAATTATTTTAAACTAATCTTACCTGATAATAGTTAAATTGGATATGGCAAAAATATATTTCAAGCAATTTTCATCATCACCGGAAATATAATTGGATCAAATTAAGTGTAAATCTTAATGAATAAAAATACATTTAGTCTCACACTCTACTAAGAAATGAAAATTCAAACTTTTAGATGCAATTCAGTTTAAAAATGAATCGCCAAACTTATTTAGTTCGTGGAGTAATGTAATTGGTATTAATGGGCGAGAATGGAAATTACTTGCTCTACTAATTATAATACAAAAAAAAATCGAACAAGTAATAAAGGGGAATTGTTTTCTAAACTCCTTGAGAAGGATCAGAGGCATAATGATTCTTCCTAATGGCATATTGATCGAGGCCCAACTAATATATTCAGTATAATGTATTAGACACATTAAAATGTCTTCTCATCATTACTCCTCCATCGGGCAAAACGTACCTTCTTTACTTATATGTAAATATGAGTTACGGCCATGCCTACTACAAAAAATAATTTTCAATATTTTTGGTACATGTTATTTTTATAATAATATGACTTCTTCGGAGGAACTATTGATTAAATNTATATGAGAGAAAGAGAGAGAGAGAGAGAGAGTGAGCGGGGGAGGGTGGGAGGTAGGGAGAGGGAAAGAGAGAGAGAAAGAGGTCTCCACCAAATTTCTTTGATATCAGTTAGCTAACAAAACCCTGACTTGATTAAAGTAAAGCTCGTAAAATAAGTGACAAAAAAACATACAAATCAACGTGCCTAATATGTATGTGGTAGTGATACACTACATTGACAAAATGAGAACTAGAGGGTTTGGAAACATTCATGTCAAGGTACAAATCATAAGTAAGAAATGTGCCACTTGCTGGTAATACTTAACAGGTTATACCGGCTGAAATAATACAGTGCTCACCAAATCGGTTTTAAAAAAAAGTATATGTGGCATAGCGGTTTGGATTTGAATGGGGGAAGCCGGAACATTTTAGAAAGTAAACAATATGTAATTCGTATACATTATAGATACATATGGCATTATACTCCTTTTTCTTTGTACTTAGATTCATTATATTATATTTATTAAGTGTTGTCTAGCAATTGTTTTGCTCAAATTTATTTAGAAAAATTGTACATACCATTCCTCCAGTCTCCTCGTGGTATTCTAGGAGCCAGTGGCCGGTGAGCTGCATCAGCCTGATGTTGGGCCAAAGGTCACCGACCAACCCATGCATTTTTATTTTCTGCATCCTGATTGCTCACTGCAACATGAAATTAATTACATGTAATTAGTATGTATTTAAATATAAAAATGTTTAATAATGCCTAAAATTGTTTAATAAAAGAAAATATATAAATATATAAAAATAATTTTCAGCATGAAGAAGCTCTATAACCTAAGCTAATCCTTAAAAAACATAGTTATTTAATAACTACACTCGAAATTTTAATTTCTTTTTGACTCACTATTCATTTAATTGTAAATGCTAAAAGATTCAAATTCAGGAAATTATGGCGAATACCAAATATTTATCTATTAATTTATTTTTTAATCAAACGATACGAGTAGCGGTGTAGCCAGTGATCAGTACACACCTGTATATAGCGCTCCGTCTTTCCAACTATAATATTCGAGTTGTGGGAAGGACTGAGATTTCAAACTCTACATACATTAGCAGTGAAGTGTCAGTGACATGTGAGTGCAGTTTCAGCTTGAATCATCGCGAGGATCACATTTAAACAGTGAGTAAAGCGAACTACTTTTGTAGCTGTTATCCTTAGCACTGGGGACGACAGGGGAAGACCTGTCCGGCCCCCACCTCGCCGCGCTAAGCTCTCATAGCCTCCCTTATCTCCCTGCCTGTAGGGTAGGAGGCTCCGTTCCAGACTCTTAAGCCAGCGTTACAGGTTCGAGACTAGGCCACTCTACTTTTTTTTTTTCTTCTTTTTTCTTCTTTTATAAATAATTGAATAAATCATGGGAGGCAATCATCATCATCAGGTGATTGCTTGTGGAGGGCGAAAAGGGAAGCGTCGTGGTGCACCCATGACCCCTCCTAAAGATAAGAGGCGGCATTCCACTAGTAGCACTCAGTTGGAGAGAGACCAACAACAGCCACACCCCAGCACCTCTCAAGAAGTGACCATCACACCCCCGCCAACGAAGTGGAAAATAGGAATGAAAACCTATCACCTTTTACTACTGTTTATCCTTTTCAGCCTCTTCAAAGCATTACTGGAGAGGAGATGGAAACCACCACCCAACGTATACCCCGAACACCTCCCATTTTTGTCCGAAATGTACAAAACTTTCGCCTTAACTCACTCAACTCGATGAGAGAGTCGGCCGCAGGAGATACACACGTGTCAATCGTCAGCATGACACTAAAATAATGCCAGATAGCCCAGACACCTACAGAGGTATAGTGAGCTATCTGAAAGAGACAAACGCCCAACATCACACTTACCAACTAAAGGAAGAACGTGAAGTCAGGGTCGTCATCCGTCACCTCCACCACTCAACCTCTCCTGATCATATCATAGAGGAGCTCACTGAACTTGGCTTTCAGATCAGAAATGCCATTAACATAACAACAAGCAGGCCTGGTAATGACGGTCATACAGAATCTCCGTTGCCCTTGTTCTTTGTGGATCTCGAGCCCACAAGCAATATAGACGAGATTTACAATGTAACCTCACTTTACCATTGCAGAATACGAGTGGAGAGCCCCTCCCTCGAAGAGACATAGTTCAGTGCCACAAATGCCAGGAATACGGTCACACTAAAAGATACTGTGAGTATGGTGCCCAATGTATCAAATGTGGAGAGACACATCTCACAGGGGACTGTCAGAAGTCTCGCAGTACACCTGCTGTCTGCGCCCTTTGCGAGTTAAACCATCCCGCCAATTTTAAAGGCTGCCAGGTCTACAAAGATTTGAAGCAGCGGATCCAACCCACCAGACAGCAGGACTCAGCACCTGTAGCTCGAGGACCCCCACCACCCCCAACCAGAAAAGTCGAATCAGGTTACTCTTATGCGAAAGCGACCTACCAGCCCAAACAACAAGAACATCTTCCTCAATGCCAGCCTCCCAGGGGAGAGCGACCTGACATTTCTCATGTTCCTCCGCCGTCAATATCTAATGATTTCCAATCCATACTCCACTCTATTTCTCGGAGTTCCGCGCCCTCGTCACTCCTCTCCTAAACCTACTGTCTGCGGTAGTCTCTAATATGACAACCTCGTCTGGCAGTAAATGAATTCCATCTCTACTAGATCCTTTTCTGTCCTCCTCTGGAATGCTAACGGCATTCAAACACATACAAACGAACTCAAACTAACTCTAGAAGACAAATGTATAGACGTACTCTTACTTACTGAAACAATTACAACTTACCGAACTGATCACCCAAATGGACGAGCTCATGGTGGAACTTCGCTCCTCATTCGCACTCCCCATACTCATTATGTAATACCTTCCACTCCTACAGACTTGCTCCAATCCACTTCAGTGTCCATCAATACTTCCACTTTCCCAATTACCTTTTCTGCAATATATTGCCCTCCTAACAAATCAATCACCTCAGGCCAATTCCAAGAGCATTTTTAATCCTGAGGTTCCCGTTTCCTCTCTGGCGGAGATTATAATGCGAAACATCTGCAGTGGGGCACGAGAACGACCAACTCCCGTGGCCGTGCTCTGAATAATGCTATCTCCTCTCACAATCTCTCCACTCTAAGTCCGTCCTCTTCTACCTATTGGCCAACCGATGTAAACCGTCTTCCTGATATCCTAGATTTTTTCATATGTAAAAATCTTATTACCTACCATCACTCTGTAAAAACATTAAATGAACTTTCCTCTGACCACAACCCTGTCCTCCTTACACTGTCTCTCACACCTATCCCTAGACAATTGCCACCAACCTTAATAAGTGGTCCCATTGATTGGCCACTTTTTAGAACTCTCCTAGAAGAGTTACTTGACCTCGGAATCTCCTTAAAAACCTCTGGAAAGATGGATGATGCTATCCAGTTCTTTACTATAAATATTCAGCAATGTCTTTGGAAGCCTAACTTAAAACCCACCAGCACCCGCTATACTGTAATTCAGCTGAACCCCTCCCTGAATACATTAAAAACTTCATACAAGCTAAGCTCGAGCCCTGTTCCAGAGGTACAGACATCCCTCAAATCGTAGGGAGTTCAACCAGCTATCTCGTCTCCTAAAGCAAAAACTAGGTGCCTTACGAAATAAGGCATTTAATGCCTACCTGTCTAGCCTCTCAAAAGGAGACAAATCCCTCTGGACTGCTCTTCGCAGGATTCTGAAGTATCATGAACCTTCTGCCCCCTTACGTCGAGAAGATGGTTCCTGGGCCTCTTCCGAAATAGGCAAGGCCCAAATGTTTGCCCAGCATCTAAAGCAAACATTCACTCCTCATCCAGATCCCGATAACTTGTCCAATAACGTGGAGGTTGAGAATTCACTGTATATACCATTACCAAAGGCAGTGACACCTTCTGAGGTCAAGTACATTATAAACCATTTGCCTAAGCGCAAAGCACCCGGCTATGACCTTATCACCGGGCTAATACTTCGGAATCTACCCCAAAAGGCAATTGTTTTCCTCACTTACCTCTATAATTGTGTCCTTCGAACCATTCATTTTCCACTTCTCTGGAAATTTTCTGAAATAATCCTATTTCCCAAATTATTGGGTATTAAGTATTAAAAAAAAATCAAACGATTCAAGCAAATTCACTCTGTTATGGTCTCTAGATACTGTAAAAATATCAGTAGGTTATTTTTAATGTCATATTAATTAATATATTAATTATTGTGCAAGAACAATTTTCGATAATTATATTATAGCGGAGTCTGATTTTGTTTTGACTTTAAAAGTCTTGCAGTGTGAGCAAACAAAATGACATTCCGGGTTTTTTCAGGTACGATTTATTTATTCTGTAATAAGTGAAGCTCCGGCAAAATCTTTCTGTGAATCATTCACTACTTTTTTTAGTCTTCAGGAGGAGAGAAAAATGCCATGACTTTATAAGGACCATTGTTGGAGAGATATAGGTGGTAAGGAGAGTCAGGGTGTAGTAAGCCCATTAGTACCAGTAGCTGCGCAAGGTATTGATAATGGTATTAAATATAAAATTTATAAAATTAAAGAAAAATATTGTAGTTACATTAAATTATCCTCTAAGTGTAAATGATGAGGTGTTGAAGTAGATGCTTGGGCCATGGGAAAAGTGAATGAATTTACCTCTCTTCGTATTTATCATGACGTCATTCAAGTAGAAGTCTGTGCCATACAAATATACGTAATATAAGCAAGTAATTTCGAATTTCGTTAAGAAATGTGTTGCACGTTTTCTACTATTTTCCATTTTAAAAAATTGACATAGCTTAAGAAATTATGTTTAATTTTCTAAAATTTAATAGTGAATATTTTTTTTAAAGTGCATGTTAAAATATGTTTCTAAATATCTAAGAAATTAAACCATAGTGGAATAATATTCAGCGTTTTTTATTCGACTTCTATTAAAATTTTGAACGTATTTTTTGAGGTTTTATATTATTCAGGTTAATTATAATTATCATCAATGTCTATTATGTATTCTATGTATCTCTATTTTTTTAAAAAGAAGTAAAAGATGATGGATGCTAAACCAGCCTAATGGGAAGTGAAAATTAAGCCATTCGTAGACGAAGTGTTGGTAAAAATATTATTTTTGTGATCAAGTGAGTGTATTATTTTTTTAATACAATGATATTCATCAAACTCCAGTTTAATTACGTATATTCAATCATCATACAGATTATTTTGAAGAGAAGGGGTTTTATTTAAATCTTTAAACTTTACTTAACTTTTTAGAGGGCATAATTTTGTAGTTATTACATACTTGAATTTAAACTCTATGCTTAAAATATAGCTGAGTGATTACAAACAGATCAGTTGGACAGGGGTTTTTCTTTTTCTTTTTTTTAAGGCATATCAACCATATAGGTCATGGATGCCTCAAATATAATAGATAATAATTCCCTAGAGGTATGTAAATCGTTAAAGTAGCCGCCACAAGGAGACGAGCCCGGCGCGACGGACGGGTACCCGCCCCACGCCAGCCGGACCCCGATCAGCCGACAGGCGGCACGCAGCTGTCCTAGGACCATCCTACATGCATGGATCAACATTATTGCTCTATGGCTGCAGCCCTTGAGGGAGGATCTGCTCGTGTGTGTTGGACAGGGGTTAATCCGTACTCTTCCATTCAAATTACAAGTTCGATAAGGAATCGTCTTTAAAATCGAAGTTATCGAAATGAGTTGATGAAACTCAATACAAAACAAAATTATATGTAAAACTTTGATAGTTATGTAGCTAAATCAGAGTATTGTGGATGAGGTTTTCTAAAAACCATAAATTGTAAAAGGACGTACAATAGATCTATTTTTTTAAAATAAATCTAAATTTGACTTGTGGTATAAAAATAAAACAAAAATCGAGTTTTTAGAAATTGAAATAAACCTGGTACTAACACATTAGATGTTTTCTTATTCTCTAAAGGGTGTAATTTTTAATTTAACGCAACTCAGTGTGTACCATTAATTTTTGTTATTCATAACTATTATGTATTGTCTAGTGAAATTCATTGATAATTAAAATAAATTTAAAAGGAGTGTCTTTAAGAAATATATATATAAATCTTTGTATCATGTACATCCATTTATAAATATTTTAGAGCTATGAAAGGAAATGTACCTTTATTTTCCCGCTACATCCCATTCTGAATTAATACATAGTTTCACTTGGTGATATTGTTCGTTAAATGGTAGGAATTACACTCCAAACTTTTAAAAATTTAGCAAATGGGGCAGACTGCTTTTTGCAAAAAAACTAAAAACTTCTACAGCTTATATATTCTTATTTCAATATGTTTGAAATACAGTAGCAATAAGTGTTTCATAGTTGTCCTGCTAAATTCTGTTCGGTATTAATACATTTATTCACATGTGGAAAATTACTCATTAAATGGCAGCGGACATACTCCGTACTTTAGAAAACTTGGCAAATCGGGCGAGAGTTTGATTTGTGAAAACATAGCACCCTCAAATGTTGTGCCAGATCAGCGCGAAAATATGGACAAGATGTATTCGGAGCTCAATGTAAACATAAATCATGATGATTTGTTTACCTTTATGACAATGGTTGTTCGGTTTGACTTGTCTCCCTCCTCTCACTCTATTCCTCAGGCAAATATGCTTGAAACTGAATCGAGAAGAAAATTTGAGACACTTAAGGGTGAATTCATTAGAGCTCGATTCTTAAGGATGAATTCATAATTTCCCCCCTGATCGATATTTCACCGGCTCTGTAGTATATAGAAAACCTTGAGTGTGATGCAATGCCATATATTATTTATCTTTACTCCCAATAGATTATTCATCTTAAAATTACAACTCCAACAGTAATCGTCAATGCTACAGAACAAACAACGGCTCTATATTTAATGGGAGACATTGGATACATTTAATGAAATTTCGAAATTAAGTTCACCTTACCCATGGAGATTGTTCAGTTCGTCCTAAGCTGAATTCCTTATGAAGGATTGCATGCAGCCTTTATTTAAAAGTCTCCATAGCTCATTGGCTTTTAAGTCAATAAGCGACTTGCTTTGCAATTGAGAAAATCGATACCTTTTGCATCACTTAGTTCCTTTCAAGTGTTAAGACCAGCCATTGGACTAGAGGCAGTGGGAGAAAGGTGCGCTGTTGCAAGTGAAAAAATCTGAGATCTAAAACATACTTAAGCTAGAAAGTATATTATTCATTTTTCTCAAGAAAATCTTAAATTCACATCCGCGACAGAGCTTTTGAAAAATGTATTATAAATCTGATACATTGTCATTAATTCTAACAATATAGTTTCAAGCATTTCAAGAAATAGTTTTATTTAAATATTTCTTTGAGGAAAACATTAGGATATAAAGAGGAAATCATAGCTTTCAAAGCTTCAAACAGGTTGTTTGTAAACAAGTAAATATTTTAGAATTTTTTTTTACAAAATTATAATCCTACAAAGGTATGGCAGATGAATTATATTTTTCATTCATCTCTTTCTGAATATTATGTGAATCCCACTAGACATACAATTATATTAAATCCTGGTGGTTAGAGTAGAGATCTGGCTCTTAAAACTTAGTTTCAACCAGCATTTCCAAACTCATATAGTATATATGAGTTATATAACCCCAGTTCGGGTTCACAGGCAATTATTTAATACTAAAAAGATTTGTGGCATATAAACCGAGCTTATTAAAAATTAAAAAATCATAAACATTCATTTGCAAGTATTTGCCAGCAAACGTTAAAAAAAAATGGCGCAAGAGTAAAGATCAAATAATAATTAAAGTTAAATTACATGTGTAAAAGTTTATATATGTAGATATAATTATTTACAATTTGTGTAAGACGTATTTTAGAAAAAATGTATACAATAACGTTGATGCTTAATAGTTGATAGGAGTAGAAGGATGGGCCCCTTCTCCATGCACTGTGATGTTCTCTTATTTATTTATTGTTATTTTAATTTTTTTTAAATATTTCTTTCTTTCTTTTTAATTACATATTTCTCTATCTCATCAAATTACAAGAAGTTAAATAACAGAATGTAAAGATTTATTAGTTTTAATGTAAAACCTGCCTGCCCTGGTACAACCCTAGCGAAATTCTTTCCAAATTGTAATCAGAAAGATAAATGGTTATTTATTTTCTCCTACATTGATAAAGATTGTTGTTTTTTTATATATCTGAAGTTTACTTTCCTACAGAATTTTTCAGCATGATTGACTCTTATGTGAAATTTCTGTCGAGGGGGAAGGAAATGTTGCTGCACACTTAGATGGTTCTTACCCAAGGGATGAGGAACAAGGAATATTCTTCTGTGGTTATTATTCTAATCGAAAGACGTCTGATCTCTGCTCTAAAGCTCCTGGTAATGGAGTCAAAAGCGTTTTCAATGAGGGAGGATAACCCCTCTGTCACCCGAATTCCTGAGCTTCGTCAAGGAACCCACTGTACACAGACAAAAGAGAGCTTTTCCCATAACCACTGGAGGAATCTTTCTCATTTTCAGTTTTTTTTTAAGCAGGAGAATAGTACCGACTTCCCCAAGGTTTTTCAGATTTATATATCTAAATGAAGTTCGAGAAATTTATTAGTTTACAGTGGAAAATAAATTTTTTTTTATTTATTTTGGCATATGAACCATTGTTTATTTAGATACTAATTATATTACTAACTTGCTATCTTATGCGTACTAGGATTACTAGGATGATTAACATTTAAATAACAGTGTTATATTTAATTATCTACCCAGTACACGTGATAGTATAAAATAAAAAATAATTAAATTTAGGAAAAAAAAACTCAAGGGGGAGAGAAGGAGGGAGAGAGAGAGAGAGAGAGAGAGAGAGAGAGGGAGAGAGGGAGAGAGAGAGAGAGNTATATAATTTTTAATCAACTTTTATTGTTCAGACTTTAAAATTCAAATTTTATTCTAACCATAGTAATATTATTCTTACTTCTTATGTGAAAATTAGCTATAAAAAATCGTTCATAAGCGTTTGCCTTTATTTCAAAATTAAACAATTTTTTTTCAACATCAAAATTAATAATATATTTTTATTTAGACGCCCTTTCTACCATAGGGTCATGGAGGAATATTAACAACCGTTAATACTTAAACATGTTCAGTGTCTTTTATTTTACCAAATATTTTATACCCATTAAGCATTGTAATTTAATTTTATAAACTAATAAACATTCACATATATTTTGCAAATATTTTCACTCATATATGTAAAAAAAAATTTAATATCAAGACATTCTTTCCTTCACATTTTTTTATGGATCACAAACAGTTAAATCAATTAAAAGAAATAATTAGTCTTACAAAGAAAGTAAAACCATTGAATAGAAACTTATTGAAAAACTAATAACTGTCTCGGTCCAAGCCCATAATTTAGGTACAATTTATCTTTAGTTCAGTATGTATATTGTAATACGACAGAATAACTAAACAACACTTATTTTAAAAGTAAATAAATAATTAAACACAAATTTGTGGTGTAGCAGAAGTACTCACGTGCGCCAGGGTAGCTTATGTGATCTGATCGTGTCTCACTATCCTTGCGCTGCTGTTTCAAATCCCACCCAGGGCAATCTTTTATCGAAAAAAAGAAGCTTGGCCTTGCCCATGGATGTTTAGAATGGGGTGGGAACCTGTAGACAGCCCCTCCCACCATGGCCCTAAGTTGTTGAAAGTGAGGCTAACACTTAATAATAAAAAGTATAAGTACTGTACTACTAAGTATTTGGCACAGTGTGGAAGCTACTTTATTTCTGTGAGATATTTGAAATTTGCTTAGCTTCTGTTTGGCTTGTGAGATAGAAATATACTTAGCTTCTGCGTGACAAGTTTTTTTTTTTTTTTAATTTTTGTTTTTTTTTTAGTATGAATAAAAGGAGGGGGTGACCCGCTATCTCTAACGTCCCGACTCCGCCCTCATCTAATGATCTCCACACCTTATTTCACTCCTTCTTCTCACAACGTAACTCCCTCATCACACCTCTCATAACCCTCCTGACCAACCTGGTCACAAAAATGACCCTACCAACTCCCACTTTGGAAATTAATTATTATTATTAATTAGATTATAATCCTCTACATATAGGAAAAACCATCCTGACGGACGAGCTCATGGTGGAAATGCACTTCTTATCAAGAAATTCTATACCCATCATATCTTATCCTCCACTTCCACAGAGTCCCTTCAATCAACATCAGTGTCTATTTCCACACCCTCTTATCCTATCACACTTTCAGCAGTGTATTGTCCTCCAAATAAGTCAATCACGACACCAGAATTTTCCACTTTCTTCAAAGACCTTGGTCCCCGTTTCCTTGCCGGTGGAGACTTTAATGCTAAACACTTGCAATGGGAATCGAGAACGTCCAACTCCCATCGCCGTGCTCTGTATAATGCGATATCATCCCAAAAGCTCTCCACAATTAGTCCTTCCTCTCCCACTTATTGGCCCTCTGACGTAAACCGCCTTCCTGATATCCTGGACTTCTTCATCTACAAAAACCTTACTCCTCTTAATTATTCTGCTTCTATTAGAACTTCATGGAAGAGTCTCTTGATCTCGGAATATCTCTGAAAACCTCTGACGATTTAGATGATGCTGTACACTCCTTTACCATAAACCTTCAGAAATGCATATGTATGGCTAATCTCAAACCAAAATTTACCAAATACTCTTCTGAGTCCCAAAAGCCACTACCAGATTCGCTTAAAAATCTCATAATAGCGAAACGCCGTTTAAGGTCGTTGTACCAAAAATATAGACACCCCACAGATCGCAAAGACTTTAATCGTCTTTCCAGGCTTTGAACGAAATGAGGCTTTTAATGCCCATACCCCTCTCAGCAGGAGACAAATCACTCTGGACTGCTACTCGCAGAATCCTTATGAACTATGAAGCTTCTACCCCCGTGCGCCGAGGAGATGGTTCCTGGGCTTCTTCTGACAAAGACAAGGCCGAAATGTTTGCCCAGCACCTCAAGCAAACATTTACTCCTCATTTAGACCCCTTAGACCTGTCAAATACCGTGGAGACTGAGGAGTCTCTGCATATGCCGTTACCTATGTCTTTACCACTAGAGGCAGTAACACCTTCCGAGGTCAAATATATAATCTCTCGTCTGCCTAAGCGCAATTCTCCCGGATATGACTTAATCACTGGTCAAATTCTCCATAATCTTCCCAAGAAGGCAATTATATTCCTTACCTATATCTATAATTGTATACTCCGAACTACACACTTCCCACTCCTCTGGAAATATTCCGACATAATATTTTTTCCCAAACCTGGAAAACCACCACATAATCCTTCATCCTACCATACTTCCTTCACTTTCTAAGGTATTCGAAAAAGTACTGTTAAAACGAATGATGCCTTCCACCGAACCCTTCAATATCCTCCCAAATCATCAGTTTGGCTTTCGACGTAAGCATTCTACTGACCAGCAGGTGTTTCGCGTCGTAGACTACATCTCCTCTTCCCTTGAGCGCAAAGAGTACTGCCCAGGAGCTTTTTTGGATGTTTCCTAAGCATTTGATAGAGTCTGGCACAGTGGTCTCTTGTTTAAACTAAAATCCATACTTCCTAATAATACTTACCTTATCCTTAAGTCTTACTTATCCAACCGTTTCTTTAGGGTTTGGCAGGGATTATATTACTCCGATTTCTACCAAGTGGAAGCGGAAGTTCCTCAAGGTAGTGTGCTTGGACCTATCCTATTCATCCTGTACACTGCTGACATCCCTACCCATCCAAGTACCCTCTTAGCTTTATTTGCGGACGACAAAGCTATCCTATCCTCCCATCCAGATCCTAAAACTGCTTATAAAAACCTTCAAGATCACCTCGAAAAAATCAAACAATGGTGTGGCAAATAGGGAATAAAAACCAATGATGCAAAATGCGTTCAAGTTAATTTCCAACTGCGGAAATAAGACTTCCCTGAAATTGTGAAATTTAATGATATTCCTTTACCACATTCAAATTCCGTTCGTTACCTTGGGTTCCATCTTGACTCACGACTTACATAGGGCAAACAAACTAAAATTAAAAGACAAGAACTCAATCGACGATATGGACTTCAATACAGACTCATGAACAAGAACTCCAATCTTACGATTGAAAACAAACTGACGCTCTACAAAACCTTATAACGACCAATCTGGACTTGGGGAGTAAAAATCTGGGGTGCCGCCAAGCTTTCCAACATCCAACGAATCCAGTCCTTTCATTCCAAAACCCTCCGAATAATCGCAAATGCTCCTTATTACGTATCCAATTCCTCTCTTCACCACGATTTTAATATTCCTTTTGTTTAGGATCTAATTTCTTCCCGCTTCAGCCTTTTCCACTGTAAACTGTCATTCCATCCTAATCCACTAGCATAGACCTTGTCTTCCAACTCCAATCCCTATAACCCTCCCCGTCAGCTCAAACGAAGATGGCCCCGCGACATAGTCTCCTGGGGACATAGTCTGTAAATAATTTGAGAGTGGTGTCACTGGTCACCTCCTCTCCTCATGTGACTTTCATTAATGTCATTTATTTTCTATTATACATTGTTATCAAATTACAAAATGTTTTTATTTATTTTTAACAGAATGTAATATATAAATAAATGTTATATAAAAAAAATATCTGAGGATAGAAATAGGGGTTTAGAGGAAAACAAGAATTTATAATCTTAATAACCAGTTGATATTTGAGTGAAGAAAAATTGATTTTGAGGGACGTTGCAGATGAAAAATTATGTAGGTGCTAGAAAATAATTATCTAAAATTTGTGCTCAATAATTTTTTCAGGAAAAACACTTTAGTCAGTGAGAAATTTGCGAATGTAACTGCTAAGGTTAAGATCTTCTTCCGGCACTCATCCTTCCCGCCCAAGGGACGAAGTTCAGTCCTACACCCTACCACAAATGTCCAGGAAGAGCGAATTCCAGCATGTGACGCTGCCTCCAACAAGTGCACATCACGCACCACCCAATATTCTCTAGTCATCATGTTAGCAAATACAATACTTTAATCATTACACGGCAATTTACGACCAACAAAGGCATTGACAAACACTAGCCTTATTAGAAACATAAAAAATTATTTTTAAATTTAATTTGCCTAAAAAACTCCCTATAATGAGTACTGAAATCATTAGTATCTTTATAATAATTAAAAGCCTCAAATTATTATTTCTAGCTATGAACTAGATCTCCAGCACTCTGTCATAGATGTCTAGTTAGAATCATTAAAAGCCTCTCATTATTTCCAGCTATGAACTAGGTCTCCAGCACTCTGTCATAGATGTCCAGCTAGAACCATTAAAAGCCTCTCATTATTTCCAGCTATGAACTAGGTCTCCAGCACT
>KZ807703.1:261062-281560 GCA_000696205.2 Oncopeltus fasciatus | reverse complement strand
TTTTTTTTTTTTTTTTTACTCCAGTACAATTACATTTACCTGATTTAAAGAAATTATTGCTTTATATTTAGGACTTATTTTGTATGAAAATACAAAAAACTAACGTAAAAACCTCTATACCAGATAATAATAATGTGATACAGGAAGAATTTAAAATTAATAATATACTTATATAAAAACACAGAAAATACTCAGGCATAGACATAAGTTTTGTTGATTTACAAACATTAGAAAAAAATACAAAAATTTAAAAAAATAAACAAAGAAACTAAAACAAAAAGATTGTTTAGTAGAACACATGTGACCGAGTTCATAGAAAAAAAATAAGTTTTGCTTTTTTTAAATATTGGCCTCCTTTTCAACCACTTGGGGTCATGAGAAAAGGGGCTATCTGCAGATGGCCATCCCATTTTAAACATTCGTGGCTCAGGACAATCTGATTTATTGATAAAAGCTTACCCTGGGTGGGATTTGAACCTGAAGCTCCAGGATTGTGAGACCCGAACAGATCCCATGAGCTTCCATGGTGTCCCCCAAAAATAAAGTCTAAAAATCATATTTGAAAACAAAAACTGATATTATGTATTTAATAATATTTATTCATAGATGACATATATTGATAAGTGCTCATCATAAAAAGCAAAAGTTAAAAAAAAAAAAAAAAAATGTGCTCTACTGGTAAGTAATAGGATTACTATACATAGAAGTTTAGAAAAGTCTCTATCAATGAGTGATTGTATAGCTTTCATCAAAGGCAAACAAAACAGAGAGAGAACCCTTTAATAAAGATAGGGGTGTGCAATCATCATGTAAGCTAGAGCTCATACTCTCTGATTTGTGTGGACCCAAGAGCATTCCCTCTTGGTGTGGTACTAGATATATGTTGATGTTTACTGTCGATTTCAGTCAGCCGACTTTTATTTATTTGTTAAAAAACAAATATGAGACTACGGATAAGTTTAAAGAATTCAAAAATGAGGTAGAAAAACATCTTGAGGCTAAGATCAAAATATTACATAGTGCTAATGGTAATGAATACACTATTTAAAATTTTGAGAGTTACTTATGAAATCATGGGTCTATAAAAAACATCTGTGCCTTATTCTCCTCAACAGAGTGGCATAAGCGAATAAGTTAATTACACAATTATTGAGAAATCTGGGACCATGTTAGGTGATTCAGGTTTGGATCAAAGATATTGGGGAGAAACAGTGAGTACAGCCACATATCTTAAAAATCAAAGCCTTTCAAACGCTCTCAATTACAACCACCAGAGGAAATATTGAGTGGTAGAAAAGTTAACTTATCTCCAAATCTTTGGGTGTAGAGCCATGAGATTTATCCCTTTAAAAAAAATAGGGTACCATGTCTGAAGTATATATTTTTGTCAGGTATCCTAATGACTGTACAGCATATAGGCATAATAATCCTTCAAACCTGAAACGGCTGATTATTTTCAGTGATGTTAAATTTATTAAGAAGGCAACTTCATTTGAGAAATCAAATAAAATCATAAAATCGGCCTGTGATATTCCTATTTTTTTTTTTTCTATTTAAAGTTTAAACTGTACGATGAAAAACTGGATGACAAAGTACTGTACAATGAAGAACCAGGCAGTGAATTCAATGTAGATAATTCTAAGCCGATAAACAACCTCTTAGAACCTGGACTAGAACTCACTGAGCTTGAGAGAGGAGATGAAGATAAATGTAAGTACATTCCTAATCAAGAAGCATTAGGTAGATTGTTGTATATATCTCAAGTTTCCCAACCTGACCTCGCCTTTGCAGTTTCTTCTCAGTAGGTACAACTGTGATGTTGACTGTGGAAATAAAACCAATGAAAGATACACAGTCACAGGCTATTGCTTTTTAATCCAAGGTAGTGCAATTATTTGGAATAGCAAGAAGCTGAATACGGTTGCCTTGTCGAGTTGTGATGTGGAGTGTATGAGTATTTTATCATATCTTCAAGAGCTCCTTTGGATCAGGAATTTGATATCCGAAATCAATCTAAGTTCAGTAATTGGACCTACTGAACACTTTTGTGATAACATTGTTGCATTAGAATTGTCTAAAAACTCTATAATAAATGATCGATCGAAACATATAGATTTTAGGCTCCATTTTATTAGAGAACACATTAAAAGTAATAATGTTTGTGTAGGGTATATTTCTTCTGATAAAAATATTGCCAATTTCTTAACTAAGCTCTTGAGTGGCCTTAAGCACAAAATTAATGTGGAAAATATTAGATTGATGTTTTAAAAAAAATTTTTTTGTTTGATTTAAATTTTCTTTTAAAATTTAGAATTATAGGAGGTATTGATATTGTAGTTATAATTTACATAGTAATATAGAAGACATTTCAACATTTGTTTCTCATCACATTGTACTTTGTGAGTTAGACTGAGTCATGAGATGAGAGGGAACTGAGCTTATGTTTATAAGAATCAACCTTACTTTATCTCTTGATTCTTGGTTTATTGATTAACCAACATTATGTGTATGTGTATAAGAATATTCAAAACAAAAGAATTAATAATTATAGTATATATCACATAAATGTACCTAGAACACTTTAAATTAATGCTGGGTATTAAAAAAAAAGCTGTTCTAAATTAAATTGGAAGACTTAAAGCAAGCTTATAACAATAACTAGTATAAAAATTAGTATTGCTCTTATACTTTACCTACAGTAAAATAAAATTGATTTGAGGGATGAAAAAAACTCAATTCAATTCATGGAATTAGAATAAAATAAGTTATTAAATAGTTTGAATAGAACCATTAAGCAGCTGAATATCTGCATGAGTTTTGGAAAATGAAATCAAAGAATTATTGCATCCAAAGCAAAATCAAAGATAATTTAGTTAGGTTTTTTCGAAGATCGAACTGAGGCTTTCGGGTTAGTGTATCATAAAACTCAATCAAGCTAGTTAACTGATGTTTTTGTTAAAGGTCCCAGTTGACCAAATCAGATAAGATTTGGTCAGTGATTCATTCATATCAATATAATAGTAATAAATTGCAACAAATAAATGATATTTCTATTTAATTTTGGCATTAACATACACTATATTTTTCTACACAAGGCAGTGTTTTATTCATAATTATATTTTCCCTATTGTAGCTTGTTGTTTTATGGTCAGAGTTTGTTCTTTAAATTGCAATGTTTTTATAGCTATGCCATCACATTTATAACCAATTTTGTTTTTGTTAATATTACACTTGTTTTGATTAACTGTGTTAATAATTATTTTTAGCCACCAGTTTTTTAAAAAGTTTTATTTGATCATGAATAATAATTTATATAAGGAGCTAACTGATACCTTTTATATTATAATTCTAGCAAAAAACAAATGAAGAATTGGCTAAATGTGCAGATAACCTATTCGATCTTCTTGATCAAGCTGCTGATACAAAAAAATGTCGTGCTTCTGCATGGCCCCTACAAATAATGCTACTCCTGCTTTCACCAGTAATCAATTTTATTTCTATAATAAATATATTTCAATAAATGTTATTATATGTTTATATCTAATGGATTTGTTATTATTTTAGAAGGTGTTCGAGGAAATAGTAACTTCAGAAGGAGGAGCACCTTGTTCTCCCCGTCATTCAAAGAAAAAGCAATTTATAGACACTGTAAAACGTTCTATTGGGCCTCATAGTTCCAGTAAACAGCTAACTGAAGCTGCTGCTGTTACATGTGTAAAGCTCTGCAAGGCAGCTTCCTATATAAACACTAACACATCAAATGTTGCATTTACCCTTGTTCAAAATATAATCACTGATCTAAAGGTTATTTTTACTGTTTTGAATTAACCATACTTAGTCTTTTATGTTTTATATACAAAACTAGGTAGGTCATTCTGAAGCATTAATAAAGTTTAGGAGCTGATTCCCAATTTTGTGAATTCATCTTAAGTTAAACATTATTTTTAAGCTTCTATTTTTGTTTCAAGTTTATTAACATACACTCTACATTTATTTAACATTTTAAGCAAAAGATGATATTACAATGGTAATTTGGTTTAGAACTCAGATATGGACCTCTATTGGTTTTCTACAGCTTTTATATTAAGTCCAGACTCCTTTAGAATTGCTAGAAAACCTTGGCAGTAGCCCTACTCTCAGCCTATCATTGCCAACTCTGGAAATAATGTTTCTATAAATCTCAACTTGCGAAATTCAGAACCAGCTCTTTTTAGTCTTAGTTTTCTTAAATGAAATTATTTTGAAGATTAGAGGAAAGAAATTCTTGTTTTCTGTGAAATATATTATTTACATTTATTTTTATGAATTAAACAAAAATCAACAGTTTCATTGGAATAAAGTTTTTGGATAAAAACCTTTGTGTTAAATGTGGATAGAAGTGTTTCAATAACCTCATTGAACTATTGCTTTGATATTTACTTTAAAGTTACAAATCTTTAATCCATAAAGAAGCATTTCCTCTTTATTTCATGAAAATATATAATTTTTTTTTCTTTTTACAGAATCTATTATTTAACCCAGCTAAACCATTTCCAAGAGTGCAGAATTTTATATATCATGATATAGATCTTATGGTGGATTGTTTTGTTTCCTGCTTTCGTTTAAAGCCACAAAATAATGAAGCTCTGAAAGTTTGTTTGAACCCCAATGTTCAATACATTTATCATTATGTACTTATTACTTCTTTATATAGGTGAGTAATTAATATATTAGCAAGCAATTAAAAAATATCAATTTATTAGCAAAAAGACTAGTAGTTCATAGTAATTGAACATATTGATCTTTTATTTATTTAATATGCTATAGTGATTTATGCTGTTATTCCTATTTTGAAGGACTAAATATTATCCTATGTTTTCATGTTGTTAAACAGTCTTCACAAAAATATATATTTCATTTCAAAAATGTATTTAATTATTGAAGAATTTGGAATATCAGTCCAATAATAGAGCCCATATTACATCCCTGGTCAGTTAACTTTTGAGGAGAATAATTTTAATAGCACTATTTTGTGAATGTCTTGAGTGGCTCATTCCCAGGTACTATTCTATTGCTCTTTACAAATTGATACTGCTTCAGAATTTTATTGTTGCTTCAATGAATTTATATCAAGTGCTGTACAAGTATATCGTCTGAATTATAGCTAGGTATTGAAGACTGAAACAAATAAAAGCCTTGATGAATCAGAATAGCTAAAAAGAATAAAATATGTTTGTCAGATGCTGTGTGTCTATGCCCACCAAATCACAGCATGTGCAGGCATTTATTGATATGTGAGTTAGACTGAGTCATGAGATGAGAGGGAACTGAGCTTATGTTTATAAGAATCAACCTTACTTTATCTCTTGATTCTTGGTTTATTGATTAACCAACATTATGTGTATGTGTATAAGAATATTCAAAACAAAAGAATTAATAATTATAGTATATATCACATAAATGTACCTAGAACACTTTAAATTNATAATTACGCATTAATTAATGTTTTATTAATTATTATTGTATTTTTTATTGTTTTATTAATTTATGTTAAGACTAAGTCACTGTCTGTTAGTGTGTGTGGATCATGGTGGCAGTTGTCAGTTCAGTTTTTGATTGAAAATGGCTGCATGGGTGGTGACTCTTATGTAAAGTAAATATCCAATATAATCCATTCTTTGACTATCAGTTTAGTTATTTTATATACCCCAAGGTACTCTGTTAAAATGTAGTGCTCTTATTCCCTATTCTATTGGACTTGAATATCAGAAAGTCATCCATGCATACTATGCTAAAAGTATAGTCACCCTGTATTTACTAGAGAAAAGTAAGTAAAAAGTAGTTTTTGTCATGAAGTTGGTGTTGGATAAAACTGTAGAAACCTACTTTTTATTAATTTTTGGTACAAGGGAACAGAATAAAAAATCTAACTGTCCCAGCCACCTACTTTTTATTTAGTTCTTCATATAGAAGTTTTTATTTATTATAGATCACTGTTTCTTGAATAACATTTATTTTAATTATAATATTTTTACATTGATGTTTCATTTTGCTCGTCATTCCTGCTGTTTTTTTTTTTTGTTTTTGTTTTTTGTTGTTTTTTTGTTTTATTTTTAACAAATGAACCTCTCAACTTTAGCAGCTAAGTTTATTCTTTCTTTTTGCCATCAGTATGTATTTTTCACTGATCCTGTTTTAAGACTTCCCCTATTCACAAAAATTAAGTAATAAAATTAATGCCTTGAGTTTTCATAAAATTACTCAACTAGTTCCCGGAAAATTAAGTGAAATTGGAAAATTAAGGAGCTCATAATCAAATATTGTTAGAAGTATTAACATACTTATACTATTTACCATATTTACACATACATACTTAAATGTGTAAATATGGTAATATTTATTGTAATATAGTTATAAAAGGATAAATAAATCAAGGTGTCAATTAATGTAATCCTTGTTAATATTTTTCATATTTTGGATTTTATTTATTTGGATGAGATCAATTTATTACACCTTATACATTTTTTTATGTAAATAGATATTCTAATAACTAAATTTCATTGTCATTATTTTTTAGGATTGTAACGCAGACAAGTTTGAGCTGGTGGCCAAAAATAGATGTTATTTACTGTAAGTCTTCAGAACTTCGATCTATGTTTACTGATACATTGAACAAAGTTACTCAAGGATTTATCTCACAGAATCCTTTGAGGATGATTCAGGTGATTTTCTGTTGTTTTTTTTCTTATAATAATTAAAATAACTTGTGTTTCTCAATTTAAATGATAGATAACTGATTGCTTCATAATGTTATTTACATATTTTGAATTTAAAAAAAGTTTATTCATTCATCATTCATTTTATAAAATTACATTTTGGAAGACTTTACTGTATATGAAAAGCTTTAGTGGGTACATTCTTTATGTTTTTCTTTGTTGCAGACCTCACTTTCCTTGTTTTTAATGTCCTTACTATTAATCCTGACCAAAAAATATCATAAAGGATAAAAAAAATAAAATACAAAATGATCCATTAAGCTAAAGCTGTTAGTTCAAAAACACTTTAAAACAATGGAGATGGTTTATAGAATCTCTTGGAAAAACAACCATTAATGTAAACAATATTGAAACAATGACAAGTTTTTTTTTTATAAACCTTTATTTATTTATTACATTCTGTTAAATAAAAAAACATTTTGTAATTTGATTACAATTAAATTAAAAATACCAAAAANATTTATTACATTCTGTTAAATAAAAAATAAAAATTTGTAATTTGATTACAATGAAATTAAAAATGACATTCTATCACAATATAATTGAGGTAACCTAAAAGAAAATTGGTTCTTAATTTTTATTTATTTAATTTTTTTTAGTCCCTCACTTTGAAGAGCAAAGAATCTGTTCCTAAATTTAAAGAACGAAGTGAAGAAATTCCTGGATATAGAGCTTTATTGTTTTGGATGGTTCGGTTGATTCATGCTGATCCTATGCTTATGCTCAATGTAAGTTAAAAGTTTTTTTGTTTTTTTTACATTTAAAAAAGTACTTTAATCTTTTTATCTCTAAACAGTTGATACTAATTTATCAGTATCAATTGATTTTTTCTGTAATTGTTGAAATTACTATATATATATTATTTAGTTCATATTAGTCTGTATTTCTATGAAAAAGTAAATTTAGTGCCGTATTCCTTTGTAAAGAGATATTTGGTTGGAAATGAATATATCAATCTAATCACGATTTGATTCAAGTTTTCTATCTATCTAACCACAATTGGATTCAAGTTTTCTATCTATCTAATCATGATTTGATTCAAGTTTTCTACACAACTACATCAATATTTACTCCTTAATCTATTGTTTTTCAGAAAAATTATTCTCTTATGTTTAAATTATTCAAGACCGACTGGATGCAGTAGATAGGGTTCCAGTATTTTGAAGCACTTCCATTGATGCCATGGTTGATTTCCTCACCACAACTCTCCTCTCCAATTTCAACTAGTTTTCTCCCATTAAACCATCCTTGTTTGGTGTTCTCCTGCTCCATGCATGACTGCAGAGAAAAATTAGTTATGGCTGTTAAAGACGCTCTCACCAATGGGTCACTTAAGAGACATTGCTATATTCCGATAGCACCAAAATCAGCCTCAGTAGTTCACTATAAATCAGCATCACCATCAGTAGTAAGGGAAGCAAAGTATAAGTATTTCCATGACGCCCAATCATTTGTCTCTCATTTAATTTTTTTTTTTTTTTTTTTTTTNTTTTTTTTTTTTTTGCTGCTGTAATAGTGATTTCCCAGTCACTATCAAATACTGGTCTTACTGTCTGTATCCCGATGATTTCCAACTCTACTTGCCCTTTTCTCCTTTGGAGCTTAACACAGCAGTGACATTGATTCAAAGCAATCTTGATTAAATCAACAACTGGGCTGCCCAGAACAGATTAAATTAAATGCTGGAGAGTGAAGGAAATTGTATTAGATTCTGTTTCCCAATAAAGTCAGTACCATTCCAAATTTCATAGAAGTATCATTTCTATTTCTCCCTCTTCCTGTCTACAAAACTCTTGCAACAATTTAGACATTCTACCTACCAAGTACCATGTTCCAACTCCTCCTCTTGCCCCTTGTTCACCACCCACTTTGATTATTACTGTGTGGTGTATGGTAAAATCTTAGTTGGGCTCTGTTGTAGAGTCTCATGTGTCTCTCCTTGTGAATTAAAATTCTCTTATTGTGATTTTTTCTGTGATAGTCCCAGAATGAAGTTTATTTTGTTCTTCTTAATTCATTTTAGCCAACACAAATGCTGCTTGATTGAGGATAGTGCATTATGTCTATGCATAAAGCTCCACTCCTAATGAAACAGTACTTTACACCTGTGCATGAAGCATAAGAGATTCTTTTAGCCTTTATCCTTTATATTTCTTCTGCTCTATTGATATTATATGTTCTATTTTGAGCCCTTCATCCCGAATCTCTTTCCTATAAATGTCTATTCTAGAACATTAAGAATTATTTGTACATAATCACTTGGTTTCCTTGCTTTAAATACTAAATATTAGATTTAGAGCAATTATTAAAATTAATAGTTAATATACTTGTGTTAATTTATTTTCTTTTTTTACTTCTATTTGATTTTTTATGTGTAATATTAAGTATCTCTATGCTTTATTTTAGAATCAAGGAAAAGCTGGCCATGAAATTCAAAGTTCTACATTAGAATTGATTAATGGTCTTGTTAGTCTAGTTCATCAACCAACTATGCATGACATCGCTCAAGAAGCTATGGAAGCTTTGCTTGTCTTACATCAACCTGAAAAGATCGAAGTTTGGAATCCTGAAGCTCCTATAAACACATTCTGGGATGTCAGGTATTTTTTCCTTGTTAGCACATATAGATAATGCCTGATAACATATACTAAATGGCCTCTATATAACTATGATCTATAATTCTGATCATAGTTGTCGCGAGACTCTCTGCAGAAGAAGTTCATATTCAGACTTAAGCAGTTGTAATAATTAATTTTACTACTTTATTTCTTTGAAAACTTAGTTTTTCAATTTGTTAATTGTATATTAGCTTTTTTTTTTACTACAGTCCACCTCTAAATAATAATCATCGAACCTGATACTTTGTCTTTTCTCTTTCTGCTCCCTACAGTCTCCTAAGTAAAGAGTTTGTTACAAACACAGATACTACCAGGTATGCAAGTTTAAAATGTCGTTTTAATTCCAATAGAATGCGCTCTTAGCCTATTGAAGGATTTGCTTATCTCTAAACGCTATTTTGTTTGTCTAATTTTAAGCCAAATAAAGAGCATTTGCGGCATGTCATGATTTTCTTATTTAATCAAAAGAAAAAGGCATCTGAATGTCATCGAATTTTTGTTGAGACTTATGGCGATCTTGCTCTAACCGTCAAGACATGTGAACATTGGTTTCAACGTTTCAAACGTGGTGATTTTGATGTTACTGATCAAAAACGAGAAAATCGACCAAATCGACTACGAGCTTCTCAAGCCCGGCGAAACAGTCAATACCAAGCGCTACCGACAACAAATGATCAATTTGAGTCACGCGTTGATCGAAAAACGCCCAGAATGGGCTCACAGGCACTCCAAAGTCATTCTTCAGCATGATAACGCTCCTGCACATTCAGCCAGATTGACTAAGGAAACGATTTCTTCGCTTGGTTGGGAACTCCTACCCCACCCGCCGTATTCACCTGACCTGGCGCCTTCTGATTATCACCTCTTCTCATCGATGGGACACTCATTGGCGGAGCAACACTTCAACAATTTCGAAAACGTACGAAAATGGCTCGATGAATGGATTTCAAATAAAGATGAAGCATTCTATCCATATATTGCCCGAGAGATGGACAAAATGTGTAGAAAGCGAGGGCCAGTACTTTGAATAAAATATATTATACTTTTTTTTAAATTACTGTGTATATATTTTAAGAAATAAACGACATTTTAAACTTGCATACCTGGTAAGTTAGGTTGTCTTACAAATTTTTGTTAGACAACTCACCTTAGTACCTATGTTTGTAACAAACTCTTTACTTACTGTGTGTTTAGTAATTCAGCACACCTTATCTAGCCATATTTCCTTCCCAAATCAACCTCAAAATTATCTCTTTGACTTTATTAGTCCTATAGGAACCAACAAATCTTTCTCTTTAGCTATACTTGATTTTATTTCTTTGAGAGATCATTTAGTATTTTCTGCTTTAAACTCATATTTGAGATCATAGCTATAAGATTATTTATTGTAAGTTTTTAAACAGAAATTATTACACTTGATTATTACACTAATGCTGTGTTTAATATTTACATACATATTTATTTATATGAACTGCATAAACCTAGAAAAATTTGTTTATTGTAGCCAAATTTTGAAAAACACTTTCCGAAATATGAATGTATCATTTTAATAACCTTAATTTTGACTTAGCATTTTCTTGAGAGCAAAGTAGTTGTAAACCTTACCCAGCAAACAAACTGTGCTTTTCATTATCCCTTTTATTAGGGTTTTAAAAGACTGATATTTCAAAAAGCTTTTATTCATCCATCTGTCTGCGCATTGTTTGGACTTGATCTTTATTATTGCTCTGTGTAGAACATTTTATACTAACTTATTGTGCACTAAGAATAATCACTTACACTTTTTAACCATATTTTACCAATTATTTCATTGATACGGTATGTATATAGTCGTTACTTACTATAATTTCATTGGTTTTAACATTATTGTTATCTCTTAGTTCTCAGGTTCTTTTTTCAATTTCCCAAAAATTGATACAGCACCAAATTGTCAATTACACTGACATTTTAAAGTGGCTAAGAGAAATTTTAGTATGTCGTAATGAATTTTTGTCTCATCATAAAGATTATGCTAATGTTGGAAGCCATATTGTTATTTGCAAGCAAGCTCATATTAAACTGGAGGTAAGTTGATAATATTAATTGAATATAACAATCAATTGAATTGAATTACATTAAAAAGTATATTTGAAACAAATTTTTTTGTTCTAAAAAATAAATGTTTACTCTTGATGTTCAAAAATATTTTATCAAGGATCTTTAATAAGATTTTATTTTTGTCTTCTGAATTTATATTAACCATTTATTTCGCATAACTTCTTTTAAATAATGTATAATAAGTTAAAAACTGTAGTAATTATTAAAAACTAATTGGTTTTATGAAAACTTTGGGGGTCCTATGGCCCACACAAGTGATTTTAGAATTTACATGAAACAGAATTCTCCTTAAGTAGGATAAATAATGAATTAAGAGTGACTTTTTTTGCACAATACATATTACAGGAAAATGACTCTCATTACTTAAATGAAATCAATCTTTCCATCCTCATTTCCATAGGTAGTTATTATTACTACATTGTGCCTAATGACATAGCACACTAGTGTGCACCCAAAGAGTCAGAGATACTCACTCACTTTGTTGTAAGATATTAAAACTTACCTACTTTTATCAGTTTACAGTCAGCCCTGCATGGTAGTAGGACTACTTCCCCAAAAGTTGTCGCAAAAGAAAGAAAATTACACAAATTGGTGCACATTGGCATGAAAGCACAGTGTTATATGAATAAATAGAAAATCATCCAAACATTTATAAATTATGAGAAATTATGCTTGAACTTTTTATTAAAAAAAAAAAAAAAATCGAGCATGCAAAACAAATACATGCACTACCTCTATCTGCTGAAACTCTTCTGCTCTACATTTTAAAAAAATGAGAAAATAAAAATAAGGAGAGAGGATAAGAAATTATACAGACAACTGGCAATTTTTTAACCTCAGTAGTATCCAATAATTTTTCCTCTAGAATTGTTCACAGCATTATTTTAGCCTGAATAAAGATTAATAAATCTAAATGTTTGAATGATATTTAAAATTATAGGCTTATATCTTTGTTTAATGTTTTTTTTCATTCATGTTAGATTAATGTTTCAAAAATAAAGTATTCAATTAGTTAACATAGTTTTATGAGAGGAAAAATGGAAAACTGTCCAATAAATTACTATTTTCAATCATATTTCCCGGCTTTAGTGATGTTTCTAAGAAACACTATTCCACTATTTTCTATCTTTGCTCTGATTAAGAGCCCCCCCTTTAACTCTGCCAGAGCTTAATTATTTTCAACTTGTGGAATCTAATATGGAAATATGGTCTGTCAGCCTCCTGTCTGACTCTTCCTTCATTCTGGATTAATTAAAAATCTAGCATTCTGTGCGTAGCATGTCTTAAACCTTTTTTTTTTTTTTTTGGCAGCTGTGTTATTGGCATTTGTCTCCATCATAATATAGGAAACACCATGTTTAATTCTTTCACACAATTCTTGTTCAGTACTTGAAGACCCTACATATCCTGTAACATTTGAGTTAATACCTTCTTTCTGTCTTCACTTGTAGTATTATATAGTCTGGTGAACTATCTTGTTCTATCCATTGTTCCTCACTCTCAATTTGCATATGTGAAACCTAGTAGTTATAGACACCAGCTTTCCTTCTCTTTCATGGCTCTGGGATCATATTACCAGAATATATGATGGAGACGTACAAAGCACTTATTTACAGTAGCTAATGATGAGTTTTTTTTGCCTCATAGCCAGGTTCTGTCTGACTTATCTGGTTCTTTTTGTAACTCTCTTTTCATTTTTTTTAAAAATCATTCTTTTTTCTTACAAGGTGGGTGGTTATAAATTGTGGTTAAGTTTTTGTGTTCATCTCTCATATATTTATCTCTATAAATATTATCATAAATTATTTTTATCTAGACCTTTGTTCTCTTTTTTAAATATGTTTTTGTTGAATTAAGTTCAAGGCAGATGTTAGATATTCTAAGACCTCATTGGCATACAAAGTATGTACATGGCCTGCTAGAATTCAAGGTTTTTTTGTTGTTTTTTTTATCAGTCACATAACAAGGCCCAAGAGGAAAACATGTCACCTATATGTTTGCTAGAATTCAAATGATTTTGTTTTTCAGGAAAAGAAAAATATGCTGGCTTTGATAAGTATATATAAGTGTGTAGTTAGTTACCTTTCCCTGTCTTCCGCAACTTTAATTTATTGTTTTGTTTCTATCCTAAAAGTTGGTCTGACCAGATGGTTTAGCAAGTGGCTCAAAATTAGAGTGGGTTCTCTCAAATTATCTGTTTATAATGTTATGTTAATAATATTAGAAATGTAAATGTTAATTGAATTAATGAAGAGAGAATTGTCGGGAATTCGGTCATGGTAGTTGAACAATTAAAAACTAATTTGTAACCAAAATATTGTTTATTTTAGCCAACGTTTCGGCCTGAATTTCAGACCTTCATCAGGGCTGAATATGAAAGGGAAACATACAAAATAATATAGAAACATGTCTATATATGATAATCAAACAAAGAAAAATGAATGAAAATATAAAACAGTGTGTAATCGATTATATAAAATGGATACTGAACATATTGTAAATAAAATATTATTAATAAAATTCGTAAGTGTACATACCAAGTAGGGTGATGGGGAGAGAGAGAGACCCGTGCTCAACAGAGTCTACATCGTGACTGATCTGTTTAACAAATTTTTATTTGACCGTTGTGGAAAGGAATGGGAAACGAATGTAGGAGTGGGGAACGGAGGAGACGGTTTAAATGGCTGAAGGTTCAGGACATATCTCAGTAGGAAAGAGGGAGGGGAAAAAAGCTATGGGGTGGTCTTATTATGATTTTTGTTTTAAGATGTGAAAAATATTACTGTATGTGGAAGAAATATAGTCTAATGGGGTTATTTTTTAAATGTATGTGAGTAGACTCGGCTTAAAGTCGTTTCTCAAGGTTTAGTCCAGTTGCAAGAAGTGTGAATTTATCAAAGTCAAAAGTGTGTTTGTCAGTAGTAGTGTTTTGAAAGGACTGTGGTGGTTTTATAATTTTTAATGTCATGTTGATGGTTACTAATTCGTCTTTTTATGGGGCTCTTTGTTTGTCCAATATATGCTGCCGTACAATTTTGAGTGGCATAGGGAATTTTGTAAATGACATTTAAAACTGAGACGAGCAAGAAAATGAATCTGAGGGAATTGTACATTCGATTAGAAAGCATTTAGTTATAAGTGAGGAGCAGAGAAAAAAGTTGAGGGAAAGTATAAAAGAAGATAATGTTTTAAAGAAAGTAGTGGATTTCTGCATAAATTAGTGGTCTGAAAAGGTTAAATTGGAAGATAAAGTGAGCGATATATTCGTCGGCCTCGGAGGTTGGACTCTCGACACTAGTGCGGGGAATTTAATAACTTATCTGACCTGTTCCGGTAGCATAAGTGGCTAATGCACCGGCCCGGATAGCAGGGGATCCAGGTTCGTATCCTGGCTGGGACAGTTAGATTTTTTATTCTGTTCCCTTGCACTAAAAATTCTCTAAATTTACGTGGGATTAAATACCACAAATTAAATAATATTTATAAGTTAAATTGGAAGTGAAATTAAAATTTAATGGAAGGGAAGGAATGACATATATAACTATCATACCTTCTATTATCCGTCTTCATTGGTTTCTGCAAACCATCTTCTGTTGAGGAGCGCTTTCGGACATTATCCATCCTCGTGGCCGAATACATGTGTTCACTGTCACTGTCTGTATTCAAATTGAAGAGTTGAATACAGGCAGTGACAGTGAACACATGTATTTGGCCACGAGGATGGATAATCTCCAAAAGCGCTCGCCAACAGAAGATTTTTTGCAGAAACCAATGAAGACAGATTACAAGAGGTATGATAATTATATTACTCTCTGCTTTTAAATTTTTAATTCATCCCTGGAAGAATATAATGAGTTGCGAACGTCAATTTTGGGGAGTGAATATATGTCGAGTTGTGTAAAGATTTCACAGTTGTTGAACTAACGATTTAGAATTGAGAATGATTTTCACAACACATTTATATTTTAAATAAGTTTCTTAATTTTGTTGTCAGACAAAACGGATATCCTAAACTTGCACTCCATGAAGTTATAGAACTGTAGTTTAGACTAAATTAATAATTGCACAAAATAAAAACTTCATTAAAAAAAAAATCACTAAACTAAATGATTGAACTAAACTAAACTTTAAGAGTTGAATGCAGACAGTGACAGTGAACACATGTATTTGGCCACAAGGATGGATAATGTCCGAAAGCGCTCGCCAACAGAAGATGGTTTGCAGAAACCAATGAAGACGGATAATAGAAGGTATAATAGTTCTATATTCATTGGTAGTGATAATAACCCTTTAGATTATTTAAATGACATATATGTTGAAGATAATATTTTGTTTATTAATGACAGTTTTATAGTCCCTAAAAAAATGCGTTCTTGCATAATGAAACTTCTACACGAAGCCCATTTTGGTATAGACATAAGCCCAAAAGTAGGGCTAGACAAATGTTATACTAACCAGGGATGTCTAAGGATATTGAAAAAATGATTAAAAATGTGAAACATGTACCAAGTTTCAAAATAAGAACTTAAGAGAACCATTAATACCACATGCTGTATCAGAGTACCCTTCAAAAATTGGTCTTGATTTATTTAAGTTTGAGCAACAATATTTCCTAATTACTGTAGATTATTTTTCTAAATGGATATAAATAAAGGAAATATCGTCAAAAAGCGCTGATATGGTCATAAAAAAAACGAAAGAAACATATTTTTGGCACATGGAATTCCCGAAATCATAATGAGTGATAATAATCCTTTTAATTGATACCAATTTAAGAACTTTGCTAAGGAATGGGGGATAAAATTAGAGATCAGTATCCGAAATCAAATGGGCAAATAGAAAGAATTGTTCAAATGACAAAACACATGTTGAAAAAATGCAATGATGCAGAAAGTGACTCAGCTCTTGCATATAAAGAACAAAAAATAATAATAATTATTTAATAAAAAAAGTAATAAAAACACTGTGTGATTATTGAAAAAACATATCAAATAAAACTATTTTGTATAATATAATTATAAACAGTAAATTACATTGACAATGCCTTGTAGTCTTTTATCTGTGGTGAATTAATTATAAAATAACCTCAAATGTGTCAATTACTATAACAAACTAAACAAAATTTCAAATATTTCCTGTTTATAAACAATATAAAATAAATTTAGCTAGTTGAAAATGTTTCTGTTATCTAGCTCGTCCTGGTGGTGTAATGGAAGCATACCGGCCCGGAAAGCAGGAGATCCAGGTTCGAGTCCTGGCTGGGACAGATAGATTTTTTATTCTATTCCCTCGCATTAATTGTTTAAAATTTACATAGGATAATAAACCACAACTAAATTAATATTTATAAATGAAAGAAAAAATAAATAACGAGAGTCAATAAATAGCTAGACAATGTCAGCTCCTTCGAGCATAAGACGATATATTCGTCTTTCTCGTGGGTTAGGCTCTCGCTAGTGTGTTGGGAGTTTAATAAGTTATCTAGCTCATCCCGGTGGTGTAATGGAAGCATATCGGCCCAGAAAGCAGGAGATCCAGGTTCGAGTCCTGGCTGGGACAGATAGATTTTTTGTTCTATTCCCTCGCATTAATTGTTTATACTCATTTTTGTTTTATCATAATTTTTTAATCTTGAAATATTCTTAATATAATTAAATTAGTTAAAAAATTTTAAATCAATTTTGGTACCATCTGAACAATGGGTCTAACTTCACATAAGAAGAAACTTTTGACTCCTCCAGACTTCTCAGTTAACTTTTTCAGAAGAGAGGAACACTTTTTAAGAGTAAAAATCATAAACATTATTTTAACCCATTTGTGGTAGTGCAAACAAAATGCATCACAAACTCTCTTACTTGTGCAAGTTTTAAATACCTATGTCTATTTTTGAAAATTGAGGATCAACTTCTCTTTAATCTGTCTATTATATTTATTCTCTAGACCACTTCAGACAATACGGATTGACGTCTGAGCAAACTTCTTCCACACCTTGATGTAGGATTCTTAATATCTCTTGGTGGGAATAGAAGGTTATAATCAATAACTGAGCTTTTTACTTCCAGATGTGGATAAATATTTTAGGCTTTGATTCCATCTTTCCAATTTTTTTTTTTTTTTAATGCTCATTCCAACAAGGGCACCAACAAATTAATGTTTTTAAATTTGAATTTTATTTTTTCTGACATGTGTATATTAGTGCAAGCATTCCATTGTTGTAATTGAATGAAAAATAAGGGACACTTATTTTTTAGAATTGTTTCTTGGTCCTTTCGTTAATTCTTGTATTATCCGTTTATTTTTTAGAAGTATTTTAATATTATTTTTTCTTTATTTTTATAGGTTGTATTTTTTATGTATCTATGGAGCATAGATATTGAAGCTGTTCTGATTGCTATGAGTTGTTTTTGCTTGTTATGCGAGGAAGCTGATATCAGGTGTACAACTGAAGAGGTGTCTGTGACAACACTTCTACCAAATTATCATCTATATCAGGACCTAGCACAAGCATCAACTATCCTTACAACTGGTATGAATTAAATTAAAATATTAATGAATTATTTTTAAGGGGAAAGAGTTTCTGCTACAGAGGAATTCAGACCCATGTACCCTGAGCACTGTACTCCATGATATTATTCTGGATATATATATTAATAGATTGGTTGAAAGTCAGCAGTAAGTGAGTTTCAACAAATTGAGATTAAACTGATACTGCCTAACTGGAACATGGAAAAAATTAAATATGATAGCTAGGTAAAAGTAAAGATACTTCGTCACTATGATTGAAATTTATTAAAGAATATTTATAAGGGAAAATCAGGTAAAAGATGAACTTTGGAATGAGAAGTAAAGGGAATCTTCTAAATCTTGAAATGCATAAGCAGCCAAATAAAACTTTTGGAACATGTATAAAAAAGATAATGTGAACAACAGTATGTAGATCATGTGTTGAATGCTGACCATAAAAATGAATGCACCTTTTTGAATCAGTAGCAAAGAATAAGTTCCAATGATAAATAACTGTAGGGGCACCAGCATAGCTCATGGGATCCATTCGGGTCTCACAATCTTGGCATTGCGGGTTCAAATCCCGCCTCGGGCAAGCTTTTATCAATAAATAAACAAAAAAGCTTGTCTTGAGCTACGGATGTTTAGAATGGGACAGCCACCTATAGATAGCCCCTCCCTCCATGACCCTAAGTGGTTGAATGGGAGGCTAACACTTAATAAAAAAATTAATAAAAAAGAGAGATAAAAGTTAGGCAGCCTGAACAGTAATATTGATATTAACAGAACTTTACGAAAATGAGATTACAAATTTAGTGTAAATTATGAGGGGAAAATATTGAAATAATATAATAGAAGAGTATACAACTTCAATAAAAATTATATTTTAGTACCTAGTATATATATCAAAGAATAAATTATATGATACAGAATAATTTTCACTTTCAAAAACAAATAAAAAGAAAAGTGTGACTTATTGCAAAAGGCTACTTACTGTAATTTGGATTAAATTGTATACAATATTTTCCCAAGTTGTTCAGCTATGCTTACTTTGCTATAGTGGAATGAAATTTGACCCTAATCAAAATGAGGGGAAAGTTTTAGTTACAATAAAGCATTTTAAGTTCACTTCAATATTTTAATATGAAAAATTCCCATATTGTTTTAATATCTAATTTTATCAATGAAGCCTAATTTTAAATTGGAAAACCCAAATAAGCCATCAAAAGAAACCATATGAGGGACCCAATTTGAAAAATTAATAAGAAGCCTTATGTAACTCTCTGCAATAACTAGCCATAACATATACAAGTTATTTAAGTCAGTTGATTTCTTGTTAAGAAGACTACATAGGCTTAACTTGCCCTAAGATATTATATATTTTGATTCCATTGTGATTAGTTTTTATTATTGATTACTTATATTTATATAAACAAGTAACAAAAAAAAATCCCACTTACTCAAATCTTTTCCTATACTTTTCAAGAAAAACTAATAAATTATCCAATGCTAAAAAAGCTAAAATACTTGCTGGCATTCGCATTAATCTTATTTATCATTGAGGTGTAACAAACTTTTATCAAGAAAATTCCTTTCATTTATCTAAGAAATAATTATTTTAATAGGTTAGTAAATAAACTCAGTATGATTGATCCACAATAATTAGGATCTATTCTTCTTTTTAATTCTTATTTATTTCCACTTGTATTCATAGCTTGCGGGGATTCTAGGCTTTATTATAGAGACCAGAGCCATGGTAAGTCTTACTTATTCAGCTTTATTATTATTATAATCCCAATTATTATTATTTATTTATAGGTAACTCATTAGACTGGTATAAACAATTTTTAATAAATTTTGCATACTTTGTCTTGAGCTGAGACAGGTTATGCAATCTACTATAATTTATCTACCCTGTCTGGTAGACTCCAATAAAGTTATTTAAAGTAATAGTGTTTTATATTTTCATTATTTGTCAATTTTGCAAAGAAATTAATATTAAAAGGTTAGTGAAAAAGAAGACTAAAAATATGGCGAGTTTCAATATGTTATATATATTTATAACATATTGAACTCACCCTACTTTTAGCCTTCTTTTTCACTAACCTTTAAATACTAATTTCTTTAATTGACAAATAATTAAAATATAAAACTCTATTACTTTAAATAACTTTATTGGAGTCTACCAGAATGGGTAGGTAGGTTACAGTAGATTGCATAACCTGTCTCTACTCAAGACAGGGTACTTTTTTGGACTCTACCAGTTACACACCTCATGCTGACACCTCATTAGCATAAAATATCATTTTATATTTTATCATTGTATATTATATATTTTACTTCTATGAAAGTAGTAGTTGAACAATTAAAATATAATCTTTAGCTACTAAGGCTTCAAAAGAACTGAAAACTGCCTAGAAAGGGATATTACCCTTGGCTATGTAAGTTATGATTTTTTAAATTTTAATTTTTTTGGATCTACCTTGACTGAACCCCAACTAAAATCATCTAATAATAATATCTA
>KZ807703.1:206283-218027 GCA_000696205.2 Oncopeltus fasciatus | reverse complement strand
TTTTTAAAAAAAAAAAAAAAAAAAAAAAAAAAAAAAAAAAAAAAAAAAAAAATACTGTTTTTTTTTTTCTTTCAAATTCATGATTTTATAGGACTGTCTATGTCTTAATCCTATTCAATAATTACCATTACTTACTAATCCCTTCAGAAGATTCTCTAAGCTTGTAAAATCCCATTTGACTTCTTTGAAAAAAGCCTCATTTTATTAGGCCCTTTCACATATCTATTTCAATCTTACTGTTATTAATGATAGGCAGGAGAAATATAACATTTCTCCAAATTATTGTAATATTTCCAGCATAATTCAACGGAAAAATTCAGGTAAATAATCCCCGGTGTCTGTCTTTACAACTTTCCTTTGAAAGCATTAACTCGACCTTTGTTACCTACCTTTGAAGTGCCAACAAACCCCCTCCCACCCCATTTCATGGAATGTTTCTCAGTTTAGTTCTGCACTCTGAGATGTGACCATAAACCTCCCTCGAAGATCTCTCCAGACATCACTATTAGTACATATAAAGTTAATTTATATTTTTTCATATTTGTATTGTTAAAAATTTTTTTTTAAAGTTTAATCTGTAAATCTTTTTCTGTCATATATGTGTTCCAGCCCTGATGATGACTTACATGTTAAGTCAAAATGTTAGCAATAAAATAATTACCCAATAGTTTTGGAGTATTTTATTTTTCTGATCCTGGCTGAAACCCTGACTAATTTCTCCAGCTCAATATTATTATGTTAATTTAAAAATTCAATTATCTACTATGTTTTTCTGAAATATTTAAAAATTTAGATTGGGTTTTTCATTAAATTCACTTTTGAAATATAAATGACCTATAACTACAAAGCCAAAGAATTTGTTTAGTTTCTGCATTTTCTGTATGACTGATCTAGCTTCATGATGACCAGGGAGTACGCCCCTCTTTTATTGAAACTGAAAATTAAGACCTAAAAAGGAATTTTTGTCAATGTCCTCAAAAGCTCCTTGAAATAATTTTGGTATCAGCATGGTAAAATTATGACCATGTATTAATTTTAATTTATAAGTAAACTCAAAAATTAAGTTGATTTTAAATCATGGTTAAATGAATAGTATGTAAAATGCTTTTGAAACACAGAATTATTGTGAATTGGAGAAGTTTTAATGTTTGTTAATACATTAACCTTATTTTATCGATTTACTTATAAACATTGATTAATATCAAGTCTTTCAATTATATTGTGACTTAGTCATTCAGAAATAGTATTTTGTGGTCTTATATTTTTGAAAATACTTGAAATTTGAAATGGAAATTATATATTTTATTAAAAGCTTCAATAATTTCATTTTATAGTACCGGTCAGTCCCGGCCAGTGAACACCATGTTTGTGTAGCTCCCTGTTATCAAATACTATTTATAGGTTGTAGGCAGCATTATGCCCTGACAATTAATAGACAATGAGAACTAAGCGCTCAACAAGTGTGTGAAGTTTGGAGAAGTTACGTTGCCGACATCACCCACAATTCAGTGAGTAAAGACAAAAGTTTTATTCAATAGCCAGCCCCAAGCAGGCAGGCAGGGCTCAGACTTGTCTGTCTTATCTGTCCCCTCCCTCAATAAGGCCACTGTCTCAGTACAGGGCTCTCCCGGTTCGAGGCTTGGAGTTTTTTTTTTTTTTTTTCTCTCTATTAACGCCTTATAATGGGAGGTAATTACTACCATCAAGTCATATCTAGCGGAGGTAAAGGCAAGCGAAGCCCCTTTGCTTAAACAAGGTTCTGCCCCAAACTCATGACACCTCCAAAAGAGAAGAGGAGACACCCGTCACCTCCCATCCCTCCACTGTTGCCCCCGCCATCCCAGCTTCCGGAACCACCACATAATCCTTCATCCTACCGTCCTATGAGTCTCCTTCCTTCACTTTCTAAGGTATTCGAAAAAAAAATTCTGTTAAAACGAATGATGCTTTCCATTGAACCCTACAATATCCTCCCAAATCATCAGTTTGGTTTCTGACGTAAGCATTCTACTGTCCAGCAGGTGTTTCGCGTCGTAGACTACATCTCCTCTTCCCTTGAGCACAAAGAGTACTGCCCAGGAGCTTTTTTTGGATGTTTCCGAAGCATTTGATAGAGTCTGGCACAGTGGTCTCTTGTTTAAACTGAAATCCATACTTCTTAATAACCCTTACCTTATCCTTAAGTCTTACTTATCCAACTGTTTCTTTAGGGTTCCGCAAGGATTAGATTACTCCGATTTCTACCAAGTGGAAGCAGAAGTTCCTCAAGGTAGTGTGCATAGACCTATCCTATTCATCCTGTACACTGCTGACATCCCACCCATCCAAGTACCCTCTTAGCTCTATTTGCGGACGACAAAGCTATCCTATCCTAAAACTGCTTCTAAAAACCTTCAAGATCACCTCAAAAAAATCAAACAATGATGTGGCAAATGGAGAATAAAAATCAATGAAGCAAAATGCGTTCAGGTTAATTTCCAGCGCGGAAAAAAGACTTCCCAGAAATTGTGAAATTTAACAATATTCCTTTACCACATTCAAATTCCATTTGTTACCTTGGGTTCCATCTTGACTCATGACTTACATGGGGCAAACACACTAAAATTAAAATACAAGAACTCAATCGACGATATGGTCTTCTATACAGACTCATGAACAAGAACTTCAATCTTACAAACTGAAAACAAACTGACGCTCTACAAAACCTTATTACGACCAATCTGGATTTACGGAGTAGAAATCTGGGGTGCCTCCAAGCCTTCCAACATCCAATGATTCCAGTCCTTTCAATCCAAAACCCTCCGAATAATCGCAAATGCTCCCTATTACGTATCCAATTCCTCTCTTCACCACGATCTTAATATCCCTTTCTTTCAAGATTTCATTTCTTCCCGCTTCAGCCTTTTCCACAGTAAACTGCCATTCCATCCTAATCCACTAGCACAGATCTTGTCTTCCAGCTCCAACCCCTACAACCCTCTCTATCGACTCAAACGAAGATGGCCCAGCGACCTCCTGGGGACATAGTCTGTAAATAATTTGAGAGTGGTGTCACTGGTCACCTCCACTNGAAACAAGAGTTCTTTCCCTTCAATCAATCTACACTTGAGATTAGTAGATTCAATCTGCTTTTTCGTCTATGATCCTGAGCAGCTAGGATCGAAAATAAATTATTGGAAATGATAGGCACATACCATACATTAGTTAATATAAATTTCTTCAATATTCTTCGTGAAAAACTTTGATATCAATAGATCCCTGACCAATAGCTTTTATATTTCAGCCATCAGCAGTTATTATTACATGATCATTGTCACCAGTTTTAAACCAATCCAATCTATGAGTAATATGGTGAGCGGCTCCATTATCTACAAACCAAGTGTGCTTATTTGATTCTGTCATAAGAACATCTGAACTATCTGTCAAATGAACAGTACCTTCACTAGAATTAGTTAGTGTACATTTAGCCTTTACTGGTTTAGGAGGTCTACGATCAGCAATCCAAAATCTATAGGCCCATAACCTGTTCACTGTTGTGAACCATGGTCCATATTTGAAATAATGCATAAAAGCCTTATGAAGGGATAATATAGAGATAGGAACTCAGTATGCCGTGACTAACACTTTAATAACTCACATACACAGGTAATCATAGATGAGGTTACGTTGCCTCCTAGATGTTTTACAATACAAAAAGTTTTATATTAAAATAATGTATAATATACATAACATATTATGTACTTCAACAGAAAAAAGCTTTTTTATAAGAAAAAACATTAGCCTGCAATTCCATTGTTACCATATGTTTTGTATATTTATATTTTAGGATTCTGTTACTGTTCATCAAAAAATAAGGCCTAAGGATGTCCCAGGAACACTTTTGAACATGGCATTGTTAAATTTAGGTTCTGCTGACCCAAGTCTTCGAACAGCTGCTTATAATCAGCTTTGTGCTCTAACAGCCACATTCGATTTAAAAATTGAAGGACAACTACTAGAAACTTCAGGTAAATTATGTTTTTTTATATATTAAAAATATTAAGCTTACTTTTAATGCTGAGCTTTTCAATTTGAGTCTATAAACTAAACCAAAATTATTGATACCCATCCAATTTGTTTAACTTTAAATTATTTCTATAGTATAAATAGAGAGTGGAGGGGAACATGAAAATTTAATTGGATAAACAACACAATCCTTATGTCTCAATACAATAAAAAAATATTTGAATTGATTATATTCAACTGATATAATATGTGACACATTCCAATAAGAAACATGATGAAATTTAATTGTGATTCCAGTTTATATTGGGGATTACATTTAAGATACTATATTTGTTTAACTGTAACCAAATTGTAAAATATCTTTTTTGATCTTTTTGGAAAAGAGCTTTTCCAATACTGTTCTTAATACAGTGAATATGTATTCACTATCACTTGTACAGTGAATATATATTCCCTATCACTTGTACAGTGAATATATATTACTTTTATTTATTTTTAACAAAATGTAATTTATAAATAAAGGTTATATAAAATAATAAAAATTATTTCATTTTGTCAATTTTCAGGTTGGCCCTACTGCTATTCAAATTACCTCATCAGAAAAAACTAAAGTTCTCTCAAATTCTGTACTTTTGAATGACGTTTATTACGCTTCAGAAATTGAAGAGGTTTGTTTAGTAGATGACAATCAGTTCACTCTTACAATAGCCAATGAATCAGGGCCTCTTTCATTCATTCATAATGATTGTGATAGCATTGTGCAAGCTATTATACATATTAGAAATAGATGGGAGCTTTCACAACCTGTAAGTATAGTTTGTTTTTATTATGTTTACAATTAAATTTTTGAATAATATGTCCCATCAATATTCTCTGCTAAAAAAATATACTACCAAATATTTTGAAGCATAGTTCATAAAAGTTTCTCCTCATTGACGGGCAGTTAATTTCTTTGCTCTTCAGTATTTCCCTTTTTGAAAGGTGGTTGATTACATAGGATTATGTATTTTATTGTATTTGAATAGCAGTCTGAATGATCATTTATTTGTGTACTGAAATGTTTGGTTTGTAAACCATTACAAATTGTAAAAAATTACCTGTTTATTTTTCTTCTTTGAAATTGATAGTAGTTTTTAAATCTCAAAAGTGATTTAACTTACAACCATCTCCTTCAACTTCCAGTAAATTTACTTTTTTTTCTTAGGGCATTTGTTATTAAGCAAAATATAGAAATTTATTTATCAGTCTAATTACATTTAAGGCTATTTAATATGACTGAATTTCAAAAATTTAGCTTTGAAGAAGGAACTTATTATAAAGAAAACAAATTACCCTGAGAAATTTTTGTGCAAATAGAGCAAAATTCAAAAGACAGAGTAGATCATCAAAAATCAATAGTTTGTGGTTTCCTCAATTTTTCAGTAGTACAAACTGTTCTTCAAAAACTGGTTTCCAAGAGTTTTCCCAATATACCAGATTTAGTATTTAATATCTAATAAGTACTTGTTTTGGTCCTAGTGGTACAAGTTTTTGAAATTTCTTTCTTAGTTCTTTAGCACCTATAGTAATAAGGATACCAAATTTGATTTGTATGCGAAATTAAGAGAGTGGGTTTTTAATCTTATATAAATTAAGATTAAATGCTTCTTAGAACTTAGCTAAAACTAAAATATATCAATCTGAATGGGCTTTCCATGAAATGTGAGAGTTAAATAATGAATGTCATGGGTATTTCAGGGAGTTACCCCTATAGTACTCCAATTTAGTATATAGAATAAGAAATAAATACCAGCCTGCATTTGACACTCAATTTATCAGTTAAAGCAAAAATAAGAAAATATTTGTTTGTCAAACTATGTAGTATTTTTAAAGTATTGTTAACTATACTACTATGTGCTTTTTATTACTTACTGCTTTGATGAAAAATAACTTTATTTTTTAACAAAACTACTTTAATTTCTCAAGTAAATTGTTTTGTTATTTTTTACTCAACTAAGTACAAAGGTTTAATTGCAGTTATGTTTTCAATATTTTTTATTGTTTTTGTATTTTATTTAGGTGTTTTCATTCTTTCTAATTTTAATTTCAAAGGAGATGGTAATGAGTAAAATATTTGTAATTTGGCTTGACCAGTTTGATGTTACGCCTGAAGTTCGCTTATTTTTATCTCATTAAATATAGACTGGTTTGACAAGACTCTCAGATCCATTATCATATATTAGATTATGTAAAATATTATTGGGATTGACAATATGATAAAAACATTAATTTAAATGCACTTTGAAGAGAGGAGTAGTGAATCATTTTGAAACATTATTTATCTCTGAGTCCTCATCTTTTACAATTTAAAAAAATAAGGACATTACTTTTATATTTAATATGCTTTTAAAATATCTTACCTGATAGGTAAATTTTAAAACAGCTTATAAACTGAAGATACATGATAAGAGATCCACCAAGTCTTTGTCGAGAGCCTGAAACAAGAGTTCTTTCCCTTCAATCAATCTACACTTGAGATTAGTAGATTCAAATCTGCTTTTTGGTCTATGATCCTGAGCAGCTAGGATCGAAAATAAATTATTGGAAATGATAGGCACATACCATACATTAGTTAATATAAATTTCTTCAATATTCTTCGTGAAAAACTTTGATATCAATAGATCCCTGACCAATAGCTTTTATATTTCAGCCATCAGCAGTTATTATTACATGATCATTGTCACCAGTTTTAAACCAATCCAATCTATGAGTAATATGGTGAGCGGCTCCATTATCTACAAACCAAGTGTGCTTATTTGATTCTGTCATAAGAACATCTGAACTATCTGTCAAATGAACAGTACCTTCACTAGAATTAGTTAGTGTACATTTAGCCTTTACTGGTTTAGGAGGTCTACGATCAGCAATCCAAAATCTATAGGCCCATAACCTGTTCACTGTTGTGAACCATGGTCCATATTTGAAATAATGCATAAAAGCCTTATGAAGGGATAATATAGAGATAGGAACTCAGTATGCCGTGACTAACACTTTAATAACTCACATACACAGGTAATCATAGATGAGGTTACGTTGCCTCCTAGATGTTTTACAATACAAAAAGTTTTATATTAAAATAATGTATAATATACATAACATATTATGTACTTCAACAGAAAAAAGCTTTTTTATAAGAAAAAACATTAGCCTGCAATTCCATTGTTACCATATGTTTTGTATATTTATATTTTAGGATTCTGTTACTGTTCATCAAAAAATAAGGCCTAAGGATGTCCCAGGAACACTTTTGAACATGGCATTGTTAAATTTAGGTTCTGCTGACCCAAGTCTTCGAACAGCTGCTTATAATCAGCTTTGTGCTCTAACAGCCACATTCGATTTAAAAATTGAAGGACAACTACTAGAAACTTCAGGTAAATTATGTTTTTTTATATATTAAAAATATTAAGCTTACTTTTAATGCTGAGCTTTTCAATTTGAGTCTATAAACTAAACCAAAATTATTGATACCCATCCAATTTGTTTAACTTTAAATTATTTCTATAGTATAAATAGAGAGTGGAGGGGAACATGAAAATTTAATTGGATAAACAACACAATCCTTATGTCTCAATACAATAAAAAAATATTTGAATTGATTATATTCAACTGATATAATATGTGACACATTCCAATAAGAAACATGATGAAATTTAATTGTGATTCCAGTTTATATTGGGGATTACATTTAAGATACTATATTTGTTTAACTGTAACCAAATTGTAAAATATCTTTTTTGATCTTTTTGGAAAAGAGCTTTTCCAATACTGTTCTTAATACAGTGAATATGTATTCACTATCACTTGTACAGTGAATATATATTCCCTATCACTTGTACAGTGAATATATATTACTTTAGAATATTTGGTTGTTGTAACCTAGTATTTTAGTAATAAATATCTATTTTAAAAAATTTATCCAACAGAACATAGATTTTATATAAAAGGCCATCCTATAATCAATTTCATCAGCATGGATTCTGTTACTTATAAAAAGTAATTTTATAAAATAAAAAATACATAAAAAAAGATGACTGAATATAATAAATTATAAAGTTTGCTTTGTACAAGAATAATAAAATTACTGTAGCATAGTAAACACAAATGAGAGTATCATGCAGATTTCTGACCTCTCTTAATTAGTAATGAATTCTAATAAAAATCGTATGCAAATATTCGAAAATTAATCATTTTCACACACTAAATCCAAACTTCAATACTTGAAAACATATTTTCTTAACAACATGTTTACTGTTCAAAAAGTAATGATAATAGTATTTTACAAATTATTTAAATACCATAAGCTTAAATAAAGTCATAAAATAAATAATTATATTTTAAATTCAGTTGTTCATAAATAAATAATTATATTTAATTCAGGATATTATTTTTACAACCCACTCTGTGAATATATTTAGTAATAATCCTGTAAGGCCTTGTTTAAAAATGATAAGACTGTAACTATTGGCATCTCTTATATCTTCCTTTCTAAATATTAAAAATATTTTGGATTCTTTGAAGGCTTTCAGTTCCTTACCAGACTCAAAAATCTCATTATAAATATTCAGCATTTTTCTAGAAATTCTAAGGGTGCATATGAGGAGAGATCGTATTTTAAATTTTCATATAAAATTACATCTACACTGGAGGCTTTATTGTTTTTGTCTAGCTCAACACAATCTTAAGCTCCACTGAGGTGAACTTTCAGTCAAGAAAATTATTTTCTATAATAGGACAAACGAATTCTTATAGTATTTTGTCTAAATTAATTAAACTTATACTTTTATTATAGTTAATATACATTATAAGGAATGTCATGGGTATTTCAGGGAGTTACCCCTATAGTACTCCAATTTAGTATATAGAATAAGAAATAAATACCAGCCTGCATTTGACACTCAATTTATCAGTTAAAGCAAAAATAAGAAAATATTTGTTTGTCAAACTATGTAGTATTTTTAAAGTATTGTTAACTATACTACTATGTGCTTTTTATTACTTACTGCTTTGATGAAAAATAACTTTATTTTTTAACAAAACTACTTTAATTTCTCAAGTAAATTGTTTTGTTATTTTTTACTCAACTAAGTACAAAGGTTTAATTGCAGTTATGTTTTCAATATTTTTTATTGTTTTTGTATTTTATTTAGGTGTTTTCATTCTTTCTAATTTTAATTTCAAAGGAGATGGTAATGAGTAAAATATTTGTAATTTGGCTTGACCAGTTTGATGTTACGCCTGAAGTTCGCTTATTTTTATCTCATTAAATATAGACTGGTTTGACAAGACTCTCAGATCCATTATCATATATTAGATTATGTAAAATATTATTGGGATTGACAATATGATAAAAACATTAATTTAAATGCACTTTGAAGAGAGGAGTAGTGAATCATTTTGAAACATTATTTATCTCTGAGTCCTCATCTTTTACAATTTAAAAAAATAAGGACATTACTTTTATATTTAATATGCTTTTAAAATATCTTACCTGATAGGTAAATTTTAAAACAGCTTATAAACTGAAGATACATGATAAGAGATCCACCAAGTCTTTGTCGAGAGCCTGAAACAAGAGTTCTTTCCCTTCAATCAATCTACACTTGAGATTAGTAGATTCAAATNGAATTAGTCTTTAAAAAGTTTAAACTAATAATATTTTCACAAGAAAATTAAAATTTCAAAGAGCTACTAAAATTAAACAGTATTATATTGAAAATATCTTTATTTAAAAATTGATATAATTCAATTACCTTTAATAATAATTAATAGCTTGAAAAATAATTTTTTGCTTCTAAGATAATGATGTGAAATAGTGTAACTGAATAACTTAATAGTCATTTAAATTCATCAACTGTACTGGGAACATTTTTCTTACTTTTATTAATGTTTTGGTGGCTGGTTCGCTCTTAGTAATCAGTTATTCCTCGTGATTCATATTCTTGAGCTGCATGCACTGTCTGTCAGGTATGTCCTCTTCCAGTGTCCCCTGATTTATCATTTGGCTTGGTGAGGGAAGAGTCACAGAGTATGCTCTAGTAAGAGTATGCTCAGGGGGTCTTTCAAATTTGTCAGGATGACTTCTTCATTTTCCATAGGTACCACTGCTCTTATCAAACCAATCTTGAAATTATGTTTTATCAACAAATTCATGTCTAAAATAACATCTTTGCTTAGATCTGCCATGAGTGACTAAGCCGCCGTTAAAGAAGGTGGCAACCGTTTCCTCCAGACATGTTCTGGTTGTCCTACGTAGCCATTCACAGTATCCAGTTGGTTGGAGAAATCTCAGTAGGGGTTACATCTGGTTTCAGTATCATAGAAATGAAAAACCAAGCACCCGTGTCCAGAAGAAAAGTTCGACTGAAGCTGGGCATTCACTACTCCATTCGAGTAGATACTGTTCGAGCAACTTCCTAATGATACAACTGTGACACTCATTTCGGGTGCTTCCATATCACGGTTCGAAAGATGCCCCTTCCTATCCCCCCTCATTAGTTTTCCAGTTCCAACCACAGCTTCACACTTATTTATTGGGTGTCCTAATTTTCCGTGGTTCCTGCAGCTCATCTCTCTCTTACGCGTTTTAATTTTCTACGAGTCTCTCTTCACTATGTCTTCAATACTGGGGACTGCTTCAGATTCAACCTCCACTGCTCAAATCCAGGTTTGTCTGCACACTGACTGCTATTATCTCCTCTGCTTCTGTTAGTGCATTGCTTAGTGTCTTTGGTCGGGCCAACTTGACTGCCTGCTGGGTCTCAGGCTCATGGAGACCGTCCAGGAATTTATCCAACACTAGTCCATCTTACATATTGTTTGTAAGCATTCCCTAATTGATATTACCAGTCGGGTGATATCAGCTTCAAATTCCTGCAGCAGATCGTTATGCTTCTGTACCCTCTCCCTGAGTTGTGTGCGGTACAATTGGTCCATGTGTCGGTGACTGAACTGCATCTCTTCATCAGTTCTTCAAAATTGTACTAGTCCGCCATAGGGACAGTTATTAAATTCCCAACACACTAGCGAGAGCCTAAAACGCCAGAAAGACGAATACATCGTCTTATGCTCGAAGGAGCTGACATTGTCTAGCTATTTATCATCTCTCATTATTTACTTTTTAATTTTCATTCATAAATATTAATTTAGTTGTGGTTTATTATCCCACGTAAATTATATGAAGATTTATTACTTGGGATAATAAACCACCGCTAAATTAATATTTATAAATGAAAATTAAAAAAGTAAATAACGAGAGACGATAAATAGCTAGACAATGTCAGCTCCTTTGAGCATAAGACGATGTAATAGTCTCTCTCGTGTTTTAGACTCTCGCTAGTGTGTTGGGAATTTAATAAGTTATCTAGCTCATCCCGGTGGTGTAATGAAATCATACCGGCCCGGAAAGCAGGAGATCCAGGTTCGAGTCCTGGCTGGGACAGATAGATTTTTTTATTCTATGCCCTCTCATTAATTGTTTAAAATTTACGTGGGAAAATAAACAGCAACTAAATTAATATTTATAAATGGATTTTTTTTCTTTTTTAGATTTTTAGAATAGTTAATCAATTTGATGAACAATTATATGTAGGATAATCTTTTACAGCATGCACTTATATCAGTATTAAAGCAATACTTCTAACTATTTAGAGCCTTCCATTCATCATTATGAGTGATTTAGAGGATTCTAAGCATATAT
>KZ807703.1:153396-167274 GCA_000696205.2 Oncopeltus fasciatus | reverse complement strand
TTCTAAGATGATTTTAGTTGGGGTTCGGTCGAGGTAGATCCAAAAAAACACAAATTAAAAAAAATGTATTTTTTTAATGAAGGATTATCTGCCAACGTTTCGGCTTACATTGTAAGCCATCTTCAGGGCTATCATTTAATTTGTGTTTTTTTGGATCTACCTTGACCGAACCCCAACTAAAATCATCTTAGAATAATATCTACGGTCAACAAACTCTCATTTTGGTTTATTCTTCAGTGGGTGAGGGAGAAATAAGGCATTTATACTCTTAGTATCAGATAGCAAAGCATTTGTCATTTTAAATTTTGCTATAAGGCAGATACAACTTACTAGACTATTTGGGGGGGGGGGGGAACCGGTATAAGGGGTTGCAATTTTTTTTCTTTACCACCTACCATTCAATTACTTAGGAGGATCATGGAGGAAGAGTTATCTACAGGTCAATACCCATGGCATTGGTCAAGCTTTTATTTCTTGAGAGCTTCAGTTTTATAGTTTTTATTAAATTTCTATATCAGAATAAACTATTTTTTCAATCAAATATGAAATCCTCTGTCCACCTCTCCCACAGGAAATAGTAATTTCCTCATTCAGCCTTAAATCTTTGGTAATAATTATTTCATGAAATTCACTTTTTGTTGGGTTCTGGTTTCAGAGGTTTAGCCTTAGAATATATATAATAGTAACATCATTATATGATATGATTATATGTAAACATATAATACTATAGCAATACATTACTTTTATTTATTGTATTTTAAATATTTTTAATAATTTAAAAGAAATATATAAAATTAGTCTTTCTCTGGGAGTCAAAGGACAATATAAACATAAATTATTACATTTTTCTTTAAGAAAACCAACCATCCAGTTTAAAATGAATTTTCATTATAGAAATTGTTTGTTGTAGTGTTTTATAGGCTCAGTTGATAAGCAAATTTACTGTAAATATAGGACATTGAAAGTCAGGGAGTAATGGAAGAAACTCCATGTTAAATTAACTTTCCTTTATTTAAAGAATAAAGAAAACATACCTTATTTAATGGCAAAAAAGACAAACCTTATTTAATATAAAACCTCTCGAGACTTAATTATACTGACTGACAATTATAAAATCTTATTCTCAATACAGTGTAGAGCTTGTATAATCTTCCCACTGGTTCATATTATTTATAAGTGTGAATGCAAAAGTTATTCTGAGATAAAACAATAAATGGAAATGAACAATTACCCAATTAAAATAACATAAATATTTGAACTGAAACTTTAGGACATAACAATTGACATATAGTTTCTTATAAATATGTTAAAATAAAACATAAATACAGAAGTATTTTATGTCATGGTAGTGAAAATAGGGCAGAAGAAGATCAGAAAATTTAGGGAAGCTGGTCCATTAGGTATATGTCAAGTCCGAGCTCCTCTATATAAATAGAGGCAAGTATCTCGAATGAAGAGCTTCTCTATTCTGAAGCGTGCATGCTTTTAACAGAAAAGAAGAGTGGTGTGAAAATTTGTTATGAACCTAACAATTTTGAGCCAATTTGATATATTCTGGAACAATTCAAAATTATGTGTGAAGAGCACAAGTGCTGTCCTGGCCTATTTCACAGCTTAGGATATACAGATGAATGATGAGATATTAGTCAGTGGGCCTCTGAACTAATGCCTCCACCATTACCATGAAAATAGATTGCATGTTGACTAGAGTTGTGGTGCAGAGCTGGTTCCTCATATGTTTTCGGTATATAAAATATTTTATAGAGAAGTTTTGATAGTGATTTTCCCTTGTATATAATGTTCTTTATTCATAAAAGATTTGAATATTTTGCAGTATGTTTTTATTTTTTGGTTTAGTGTTAGGTATTAATAAATATGAATTTTTATCTAATACTATTTCTCAATTATTTTCAGTAATTCTCTACTTGATGCTAAACTTACAAGTTTACTTTCAACATGTCATGATCAAGTCCTTTTGAGTTCTGTTCAGGCTATCATACAGAACATGATTGCTTGTGAAGACACTAGCCTTCAACAACTTCACTTCCTCCAATCTTGTGGGTTTGGAGGCCTATGGAGGTTTGCTGGTCCTTTTACTAAGGTATGTTATAAATATTTTCAATTAATGAAGAGAGGATTATCAGAGTCTTGGTAGTTGAAGAATTAAAAACTTATTTCTAACCAAAAAAGTTTTTATTTTAGCCAACCTTTCGGCCTTAATTTCAGGCCTTCATCAGGACTGAATATAAAAAAGAAACGTGCAAAAATAATATAGTAACATGTCTATATGTCATAATCTAACAGAGAATAAATAAATGGAAATATAACTGTGTAATCGACTGTATAAAATGGATACTGAACATATTGGAAAGAAAGAAAATTATTTATAATATTCTTATAATATATATCAAAAACGGTGATGGGTAGAGAGACTCGTGCTCAACTGTGTCTACACAGTTATTAGATCATGACTGATCTGGTTTTTTTTTTAAATGGCTCGAGGTGAAATATCACTGTAGGAAAGTGGGAAAAAAAAATTATTTTTGGGCTCATTTTATAAATTTAGAGTTTCTCTAAAAATATCATTACATTTTATGGCAGCAGAATTCTAGTAGAAAGGATGCTCAAACATGTGCTCTTTGGCGCCCTTTTCGCTGGTTCGAATGTGACTAATAAAGAATAAATATTTAATATTAAAAATAAAAGAAAAGGAAAGAAAAAATTGAAAATAATAGGTAACAAATTACAACGTAGTTTCAGCAAGCAGCTCGGTCCTCGCTCTCACCTGCAGTCCTTCCTCCAAAGCGGCCCTGAAATTAAAGGTCTCTAACTCGGCCAAGCGAAAAACCCAAAAATCCAGAGCACTTACCTTCTGGGAATGCGTGGCAGTCGTGAGGGGACGAGGACTAATGGACTGTATTGTAACGGGGAGGCGCATAAGGCGGCACGAATTAATAATACTTTTAGGGAGCGAAATGGCGGCGGAGGATACGTTAAACACTTTGTCTACTACTGGAAGCAGAGTGGTTCCTATGGGATCTGGAAGCAGAGTATCTCCTATGAGATCTGGAAGCAGAGTGTCTCCTATGAGATCTGGAAGCAGAGTGTCTCCTATGAGATCTGGAAGCAGAGTGTTTCCTATGAGAGGTAGGGGAGAACTGCTTTAGGCGATAAGGGCTGCGAGTCCAGGCGAGTCAGCCCCTGTACCGAGATTAGGGCGCTAGGGACTGATAAAGGAGGATTAGGGAGCGAACATAACCGCCCACCAAAAATTATAATAATTTTTCGAAAAATTAATAGCTCTCAGACATTGAACAAATTAAAGGAATCACTTCTAAAATTAAGGGAAACAATAACTATTTACAGGGGGCTGGAAGCAATTTTACTAATCAGTCAGTAACGGGACCAAACTACTAACAGCTCTTGTCAGTAGCTTAGAATCATTAGTTCTAATGGAAGCAAATCGGTGGACCTCATCAGGACCAGGAATCAACCGGGGGTTGCCCGATTTTACCAAGAAGGGGCCGGCAAAATCAACACCAGCAGAAGCAAAGGGGCAGCTGGGTTGGATCCTGGATGCGGGTAATGAAGCCATTTGGGGTTGGAAGCGATGGAAAGTTAGACATTGTCTTATAATTCGGCGCAAAAGACCGCGAACAGACAAGATCCAATATTTAGTGCGCAACAGGGCCTGAACAGTATTGTGTCCAGAGTGGAGGGATTCAACGTGAAAGCGTTTGCTTAACAATGCAGAGAGGTGAGCGGTTTTAGGAAGCAGAATTGGATGCTTGGCGGCTTCAACCAAAGAGGAAAAGGAGAGCCTCCCGCCCACCTTGAGAAACCCTTGGGGATCGAGGTACGGAGTCAGGGAAGCTAAATTCTTGAGAACTCGCTTCTTATCCCCCAATGAGGTGATTTCATTGTGAAAGTGACGAGATTGCGTAATGTAAACTAGCTTATGTTCAGCGGCATCCAACTCTTCAGAAGCAAGATAGCCAAGAAGACGTGTTGCGTTTAGTTTACGGGATCGAGAATTCTTTACTAATCTTAAAACATAGGCAAAAATTCGTCTGGCCTTACTAAATGTTGAATAATGGGTAATACATTCTGCCAGAGGATTGCCAGGAAAGACTGCGACAAGAGATCTTACTTCAGGGAGAGATGAAATTTCATACTCTTCATTAAATGCTTTAGGCCATTGAGAGGGATCCAAAGGCGAAAATGGAGGACCGCTAAACCATAGTCTCTTAGTAGAAGGTCTAAGAAACCTCGAGAGGCGTGATCAGCAGGATTCAGATTCGATGCAACATGAGACCAGACACAATTTCGAACGTTCTCAGTAATTTTGACAACACAATTGGCCGTGTATGTCTTTAACAAGTGAGGGGGAGTCAGTAACCAAAATAATACTATGGTGGAATCAGAAAATAATTGGATGTTAATTAAAGGAGCAGAAAGTTTAATTTGAGAAGCAGATTTAACAAGCTCTCTCAACAAAAGGGCTCCGCATAGTTCAAGACAAGGTATGGAGGCAGTTTTAAGTGGGGCGAGCTTTGTTTTCGCCATCCAAAGGGTGCTAAAATTACCCTTGAGGGTATGGGAGCAAAGATACTCGGCAGCAGCATATCCTTTTTCTGAGGCATCACAAAACCCAGCTAGAGAGTAGGAGATGACCTATACATTGGAAACCGGACAAGGTATTTTTAAGGCGGACATATCAGGCAGCTCTTGAATAACTCGACACCAGTTATTCTCTATAGTGGGGGGTATAGGGTCGTCCCAATCAACTTTGGCCAACCACAGACCTTGCATGATCCGCTTTAAATTCATAATGACGGGGGCAAGGAATCCAACGGGGTCAAAAATACGTGCAATATAGGACAGTATATTGCGTTTGGTACATTTAAGATTAAATGGAGATACGAAGAACATAAAGAAATCGGTGGAAGGGTCCCATGTTAGTCCCAAAATTTTGACTGTACTCTCCTCTTTAGAAAAGTCGAATTTTGTTTCTATACGGTCGGAAGGTAAACCTTCCAACACACTGTTATGGCTGCTAGAAAATTTACTTAGAGAGAAACCTCCCTTTTTTAAAAGTTCTGTCAATTGTTGACGCAACGAAAGAGCCGAATCAACATCATCAGCGCCACTTATGATGTCATCAAGGTAAGTGCTACGTAGAAGGGTATCGGAAGCTTCTGGAAAACAAGAGCCTTCATCTTGGACCAGCTGATGCAGAACTTTTATGGCTAAAAAGGCTGAGGGTGTGACCCCATATGTGACAGTGTTCAATTCGAATTCCATCAATTCAGATTCAGGAGAGGGGCGCCAATAAATATGTCGGTAACGCCGATCAGCAGGACACACCATTACTTGGTGGTACATTTTTTCTATGTCCGTACATAGAGCCACACGATGTAGACGGAATGCCATGAGAACCTCAGTGATGTCTCTTTGCAACCAGATGAATCGGGATCAGAGGCATTAAAGACAACCCTTATCTTATTCCTACCATTGGATACTTTAATAACCACTTACTCATTCATAAATTTTAAATACGAATCATACTGGTTAGATTTCCTTAGCCTGGATTCTAACTTCACTAAAGATAGTTTAGATCTATTATTATTATTGTGCAAGGGGGCAGCATTAGGTTTAAAGGGCAAGAAAACAAAATAGCAGCCACTGGAATCTCTATAATGAGTCGATGCGAAATGATCTTCAACCACTTTATCAAGGGGGTCGATCGGTATAACAGCACCAACATCTTCAATCTCCCAAAATCGCTTCATCACATCTGCTAAAGAGTGGTGAGAAATATCTCATTGCTAATATTGTAAGAGGAGGCACTAGTTGGACCCAATATTACCCAACCAAAACAAGACAATATGGCAGCAGGATAACCTTGAATAGGGGATTCAGAGGTTTGAACCAAAATATTGGGGTAAATGTCGGCTCCAATGAGCATATGAATTTCTGAAGGGATGTGAAAATTGTCGTCTGCAAGATTGAGACGGTTAAATCTATTAATTGTTTCATCAGAAACTGGAATCGTAGGAAGTGAATTCGAAATTTGCGACAAGACCAAAGCTCTAAGATGGAACTTATGATGAGAAATGGGAGACTTTATGAGACAGTTAACAAAACCCAGAGGTTGTGTATTAACTTGTCCTATACCGGAAACAGAACAAACAACAGGTTGGATTTTTAAACCTAACTTTTGGGCGCAAGATTTAGTTATAGCGGAGACTTGGGAGCCAGGATCTAACACCACACGAATAGGATGCAAATTTATTTTTTCATCTTCAATTAAAACTTTAGCTGTTCCTAACAGCACTTGTTGGAAACAGGGAGCAAGGTTAGAGTTTTGAAGATGGGAAGCGGTTTCCGTCAAGGCACATGATAATTCCTGCACCCCAGAAAAACCGGAGGCAACAGGTATGGCGGCAGAATCACTCTTAATGTTCTGAATGGGGGCAGAGGAGGTGGCATAATTACTTTTAATATTTTTTATGGAGGCGGTAGAGGTGGCATAATTACTCTTAATGGGCACAATGGGGGCAGAATGCAATGTAGAATGGTGTTTTCTTTTACAAATTCTACAAACATTTGGAGAAGTACTCTGGAGGCGGGAATGGCGGCCAAGGCAGTCAAAACAACGTTTAGACTCTCTCAAGAATTTATATTTCTCATCCATGGAAGATTGAATAAATTTAGGACAATTGGTCATTAAATGAAATTCACCACAGTTGGGACATTTAATATGCTTAAAAGTGTGTGAGAGGGGTCTGGAAACAGGGGGACGGGATGCAGGATTCGACTCTACCATTAACATTTGGGTTCTAGAATTTTTATTAATTGAATTATTATTACTACTAATACATGAAGATTTATTGGTAGTTTCGTTTAGCTCTAAAATTTTTACCTGATGTGTAATAAAATCAATAAGTTGTTGATATGAGGGAATAGAATTTGAACTATGTTTATTTTCAAAGTTTCTCTTTGAGGAGGCATCTAAGTTTCTCCAAGCAATAGTAAAATGTAAAAAATCTGATAAATCATCTAATGCTAAAGCCTTAATTGAATTTATAGAAGTGGAAAAAGTATTTAACATTAATTTTAAATTGGACACTGAAGATGACAAAATAGGTTTGAAATTTAAAATATTATTTAAATACATGGCAGCTAAACGCCTTTTATTTTGGAATCTATCAGTTAAGGCGTCATATGCTAATTCATAGTTTTCACCAGTTAATTGAAAACCAGAGATTATGGATAAAGCATCTCCTTTAATTGAAGATTTCAGATATTGAAATTTTTGGGAAGCATGTAACGAGGTATTACTGTGCACAAGGGAATCATAGAGGGAAATAAACTCATGCCAGTCCTCTATTTTACCAGAAAAGGTAGGAAGCGTTATTTTAGGTAGCATAAAGGCAGCGGAAGGGGGGAGCAGAGGTGGAACTGGAGATGTAGGCTGAGAGGATGATTCTCTTTCATCTTCGAAATTCCTGAGGATGCTTTCTATTGAAAAAATTAGATCTAGAAATGAACTTTGCGCTTTAGTGGTGTCAATTTTATTTGTTTCAGGAAGAACAAAATTCAACTCCTGAATTTAATTTTGGATATCCTCAAATTTCTCCTCAAACTTAGGAATTCTAGTCGCGTAACTCTTAATTTTCGCAAAATCATTAATGTTTAGGACTTTAATTACTATTAATTAATTATTAGTATATCCTCGTTACATTCGTGATTAAGTCAGCTCGTTTACTATTTAAAAGTTTTAATTTTGCAATAACTTCCTGTTCAGGCATATTTTTATTTTATTTTCGGAAGCTAAAATAAAATAATGGAGACAAAGAATGTTTTAAAATTATAAAGGGAGTTAATAATACAAGACAGGTAATGGGGGGCAGAGAGGGGTCAGAGAGTCCGGAAGACAAGTTCGAACAAGAGAGAGAGGGTCTTTGCTGACCCTTGACCGGACTTGAACAAAGTCTAAAAATTTTTTTTTTTTTTAAATTAATATCCACGGCCCGGTGGATCAAATTTAAGGGGTCATGTGGCGGCGTTTTCGCTGGTTCGAATGTGACTAATAAAGAATAAATATTTAATATTAAAAATAAAAGAAAAGGAAAGAAAAAATTGAAAATAATAGGTAACAAATTACAACGTAGTTTCAGCAGGCAGCTCGGTCCTCGCTCTCACCTGCAGTCCTTCCTCCAAAGCGGCCCTGAAATTAAAGGTCTCCAACTCGGCCAAGCGAAAAACCCAAAAATTCAGAGCACTTACCTTCTGGGAATGTGTGGCAGTTGTGAGTGCACGAGGAGTAATGGACTGTATTGTAACGGGGAGGCGCATAAGGCGGCACGATTTAATAATACTTTTAGGAAGCGAAATGGCGGCGGCGGATACATTAGACACTTCATCTAGCTACTCCTATGGGATCTGGAAGCAGAGTGGTTCCTATGGGATCTGGAAGCAGAGTGTCTCCTATGAGATCTGGAAGCAGAGTGTCTCCTATGAGATCTGGAAGCAGAGTGGTTCCTATGAGAGGTAGGGGAGAACTGCTTAGATAAGGGCCGCGAGTCCAGGTGAGTCAGCCCCTGTACCGAGATTAGGGCGCTAGGGACTGATAAAGGAGGATTAGGGAGCGAGCATGCTCTATTGTGAAAAATATGCATGTTATTGATTATATTTTTGCAGCCATTATTATTGATGTTCCATATCCATTCTTTGTAGATAAAGACAAATTGGAATAAATGTCTACATTGTTATTTTTCATTATTAGAAGAAATAAAAACCTCATCTGAAAATAATGCCTTTACTTTATTTTAAATACTGATTTTAGTTATGGTATTTAATCCCACATTCATTTTATGCAAGAAAAGCAAGGGAATAAAATAAAAAATCTTACTACCTCAGCTGGGACTGAATAAAAAAGCTTTCCTGCTTTCCAGGCAGTTATGCTTTTTTATTTTATTTTTTTATTCTATTCCCTTGAATTTCTTGTATAATGCCTTAACTTTTTTACAGACAACATTCTAATTTAACACAACTTTTAGCTTGCCCATTGCGTTTTTGAACATAAAATTTTTATTATCTGTTTACCTGATGGCCTTTTCGAGAAAAATAACTCTTTTCTACACAAGGATTTGCAATCTGTTTACAGATTGCAAATCCTTTTGTTGGAAAGAGTCTTTTTTCTCAGCATATTCCTTAGTATACAATTTTCAGGTGTTTTAAGTTTGAGGTTTGTGACAATTATTCACTGCATTGCATGACCACTAATATAATAGAATCAATATTATCTTATTAGAATAAACTGTGCAAAAATTTAGTGATTACTTACATTTAAAAATTAAGTCTTTACTATTTAGCAGCCCAGATATTCCTTTATAGAACTTTTTTTTAATTACTTTCTTACCAAATATTTAGTAACTGATATGCCCTTTGTCATATGTATTTTTCTTTTCTTAAGCCCCGATCAATTATTATTCATCCCTTATTGTCATCTTCTTCTTTTTTTTTACTATTATTGGGTCAAAATTAGATGGTATTATGGTAATTAGATGGATTATGGCATAATTAGATGAGAAGATGTTCCTTGAGTTCTAGCAGATGAGAAGGAAAGAAATATATCAGTCATAAGAATCTTTCACATGAAAATCTAGATCTATTCACTCAATATATTTGTATAAAAACAGACTTGATCAAAAAAGCTAAATTGATTATTTATTCCAAACCCCGAATGAAAATTGAACTTCCAAAACATTTTGATGCTTATTTTTTCCATTTCAGACACAGGCAACTGCTGAGAATGCTGAACTATTTGTAAATTGTTTGGAAACTATGGTTGAAATGTGTATGCCTGTTGAAGAAGGAGAGAGTGATATTGCTCAATATCCATCCATGTTGAGCGTCTCTTCAAATATGAATCTGTCTTCATCTCTTTCTAGTTTAACATTAGGTTCACCTACAGAAAAAGGTATCCATTGATCTTGATATGTATATATTTTTTAAATTTTGTATGACATGTGTAATGTAAATTATGAAGCTTCTTCTTTGTTTAAAATGTGTGACTGCTTTGAAATTCAGTGTTCTTCATAGATACATATGCTGTTTGTTTTCAACCACCCCATTTATGCTTAATCTTTATTGGAATGTTTTCATGCCTCACATAATTTATTGCCTTTTGTTGGTCTTTGTGTTAACTCCGGCAGCAAAGACTGGGTCAAAATTGACCCAGGTTTCCAGTATTGAAGAATTTCACCAAGTTAAACTGAATATTTTTCTTTTTCTTTCTAAGAATGCTTCTTTAAGGTTCCCAAATGAGTAAAAATAGAGTATTTAGGTAGATATTTTAACAAGGGTTCGACAAGTAATGAGTTCTTTATCCTGGTCAAAAATGACCCATACCTCGCGCTTCAGGTAACTGTCACCACTCCCCCTCTGCATTACGAAAAAGGATTTCCCAGACAATTCAGTTGCCAAATTTTTATTTGTTTGTACCATATTATCTCAGTTAGTACTTCATGATTATGACAGAGCAATTTTTTATTAAGTGCTTCCATCATGTGATAGTAAAAGATTTGTTTAGAAAATGGTGTTTTAGTTACTTTTAATAATTTATGCAAACGAAACATCAGACTAAAATTTTTTGTTATATAAAATCATTTTTCCGCTAGCTTTCAACAGAACTTTAGTGACTGCCTCATTTCAATTCTTTTCTTGCATTTTATTTTAAATTTAGCTTTTTGAACCAGAAATGCAGTGCTTTCCCCCTTGGTCTTTCAAATATATAGATACATCGTAGAGATAATTACTTCTTTCTGGCATTTGGTTTGGAAAACTATGACTGAGTGCTTCAAATGCTTTATTATTAGTATTATCCTTGTAAAAGCCTTTTTGGAAGATTTTCTTGTACAATATAATGTCCATAACCCTTGACATTATTGGTTTTGTTCTAGTCAGAATCTTTGAGTCCTTACATCAACTGATTTTAATTTATTAATTCTTCCAATTAAGGCCATTAACCTTTGGATCTTCATCTTTATTTTATTAAAATGTGTGGTAGTGTGAATTGTTCTCAGTTATACTCTGCTGTTATTAATATCATTATTTTAGATGCAAATGTTGATGGAGAAGGATCTGTAGGACGAGGAACTTTCACTAAATGCCGTCCACCTGGAAAAAAGATGTCGTCTGAATGAGACTGTCTTCGGCTTCTTTCAGCTTCCAAGTTTAATCTTAATTGGCTGTAAGGAGCTAGATCAAAAATAATTCATTACGTAATGATTTAAATCACCACTTCTTTCATGTGCACATACTTTTTAGTTATTTTTACAAAGCATATTTTTAGGCCATTCTGAATCATGTCTATTCAATTTGTATTTTATTATTTTAAAAAATAAAATGGGGAAAAAATACAAATCTAAAATTTGATACCTTTATAAAATATTTATGTATTTGTGCAATAAATATTTAATGCATTAATTTGAAGTAAAAAAAGTTAGCAAATGGATTTTTCAGTTTAGTATTTTTTAAGAAATGAATACAAATCATCTTAATCTTTCATTAAAAATAATTTATAAATAAGCCTGATTTTGCCTTTGCCAACTATTTTTACTGGATTTAAATAATGAGATAATGCAGTATGTGTTAAATTGTACTGAAGCTCATTATAAAATGGCTTTGTTGCCTTAGAATGGGATTTTTCAGTCAATGTGTTTCTGTAGAAAACAAAACTAATCCAATGTGTCTAGGATTAAACGTGTGTCTAGGAAATATATTTTTGAATAATATTCTAATTGTATATAGCACTAACTAGAACTAATGTGATCAATGCTGGCATTGATTAAACACTTCGAAAGATATTAATGAAATTTAACATAATATAGCAATGATTTTTATACATTAGAATCTATATTTTTTTTAATTCAATTTTAGCTAGGATATTTATAAGATGTAAATATTATTCTCTCAGCATAGAATATATTACCCGAAGACAAGGAGGGTAGCTGTCTAATAGCAAATTTTTTGTATATGTTCTTGATTTTTTAATACATCTAATATAAAGCAATATACTAGCTTAAGATACCTTGCTATAGTATTTATGCTACCTTCATTTATGATTATATTTTTATATACTGATTCAGCTTATTATTATTATTTTGAGAAATTTAATTTATAGGAAAATTTAATCAATAATTTATTAATAAGTTAGTAACTAAAATTTTAAATTTAATTATTAATTCCTAAAATATCACTATTAAATTTGTTTATATTTTCCCATGACCATAATATATGGGGCCAACAATATTTCTGATTTTCACATCTCATTTGGCACCAAATAAGATGCATTTATTTGGCATCTAATAATATTCTCCAAATTATTTTATATTATCAGTATGAAAACAGTAGCCTAGCAAAATGACTAAAGCAATGATACTAAGTTAGAAGAAATATGTTTGTATTTCACAATCATTTTAAGCATTTATTTGCATTATATAAATTATGATGAATCATCATTAAAAATCTACCTCAAAATATTTTTGCCAATAAATGCTTTTGATCTCCTAGAAGGCTGTTCCTATTAGTCAGTAAAATTTACATCACTAATACTTTATTAGTTCACATTAAATAAATTCTAAAATAATTGTGTTATTAGTACTAATATAGTTTAGTCAATTGGGCATTCAATTTCTAACAACATGAGCAGTACAAATATGCAATAGCCTTATATATCCTAAGAAACTAAATTCTACATAATTGAACACCATTTTAATATATACATTTGTATTCGTAATTACACTAAGCAAATGAAAGTTTAACATATCTATAGTCATCAGACTGATTATTGCTCACATAATTATTAAACATTAGTAAAATTAAGACAGTAATCTCACCTTATCTTCGATACGCTTATATTTAGATCTTATTGACTAAATTAGTCTATAAATAATTCTTAGTAGTTTGTAAATAGTGTATTAAATTTTATACATTAAATATAGAGATAAAATATTTTGATTAATTGTTGACTAATTGTCTTTATGGATATACTGAAAGCCCATTGCATAATTTTAGTTTGAGTAAAATGTATTATTTCTTTTTTTTTTTAAATAAATTTAATGTTATTATTATTATTTCATCAAGCTCATTTAGTGCTGATTTCATATCTCATATATATAAGTGCATTCTCAAAATGGTATATTATGCTGTTATATTACGCTGTAGCAAATAGATTCTAAAAGCCAACAATCATCAAATACAATTAAAGTTATTCTAAATATACTATATATACTAGATAGCATTAATTTATGAAAATACTCTAGTAAGTAAGGGATACTGTAGTAGTCATTTTAAATTCATAAATGTTATATCAAAACTCGTCAACAGGATTTTTTATACTAGGTACAATTTTATGACCAAATTTTAAATAATCCATGTTAGGATTATGAAATTATGTAATTATTATTAAATTACTTAGATATTTTCAAGTTTGAGGCTGTTACATATTTGTAATTTATATCTTAGATCTATAATTGGAACTTATAATTCTATTAAATTAAAATTTTTGTACTCTATTTCAATCATACAATCGTTAATTCCACTATTTTAATAAGAAGTAATATGGGCATGGTTCTTTAGTACATTTTAGAAAAATTGATGCAGAACTTTGCCCATTCCTGACCTTAGGGAAGTCAAATAAAACAAATATTAAAATCTGTGATTTTTGGAATTTAGAAGCTTATAACTAATATATTTTAGCCATATACTTTACTGTTAATTATGCTTGGCAGGTAATAGTTCATACTGAATGCATAAGTTCATGGAAATTTTACCATTAAGTATGTTTTAAATATTATATATATAAAG
>KZ807703.1:37573-55983 GCA_000696205.2 Oncopeltus fasciatus | reverse complement strand
CATTACATAATAATAATCATATTATATATATATATATAATATTGTATAACACATATATAATATAATATAACATAATTATATGATCTAATGATATTTTTTATAACACCGTATCTAACGGAGATACCGCTTTCATTTTAACATCATTCTCTTCGGAGTATGAATCTATTGGAACAATAACGCATAACAACATAAATAATAAGAAAAAGCTAAAAATGTGTGCCACTAATATATATATATATATATATATATATATACACACTCATATCCACATTACAAACTCCCTGGGAAGTTCGCGCGTACTTGTGGACACATATGAATAAACAGCTTCTTGCAGAACCTCATCAATACCCATTAGTCGACACAGGAATCATTCTTTCTTTCCAACGTGGTATCTCCACTTCTAAATTTTTCTCCATCGCGCATCATCCTGGACAACTTCCCCTTCATACTTAATAATTTAAAAACTTGCTTCAGCAGCTGCAAATTTTTTTTCCCCCGGAATGCCTTTTTTTATTTTATTTTTTTTATTTGCGTGTTAGCCTTCCATTCAACCACTTTGGGTCATGGAGGAAGGGGCTATCTACAGGTTGCCACCCCATTTTAAACACCCATGGCTCAGGACAAGCTTCTATATTATAAATAAAAGATTGACCTGGGCGTCAGGATTGCGAGACCCGTACGGATCCCCTGAGCTAGCCTGGCGCCCCGACCCGGAATGCCTTAAAATGACAATAATTTCTTAGAACACTGTTATGTGTCTTTTCTGAAACAAACAACTAAACTGAGGCTTTTATTTGAAGAAGTCGAATGGGATTTAACAAGTTTAGGGAATACTCTAAATGGATTATTAAATATTGGAAAATATTAAAATATTTAATAGGATTAAAACATATACAGTCCTTTGAAATCTCGAATTTGAAAGGACTGTAATTTTTCTTTATACATGGCCTTAAGTTAATAAATAATTATAAACAGATATCTTTAGGTATCGTACTTTCAAAACATCATATGTGAATTTATATTCTTTAAAATTAATGGAATATACTTTTTAACACTTAACACAGTCAATCTTTAGGAGTTAATAATAATTCGTATTTTAAAATTACAAATGAGTGTTGGACTGACTAGTGTATTTTTCAACATTTAATTTATATGTTTTATATTGTTTCTTTTTGCACTTTGTTTTCGATGAATCATTTTAAATGCGACTTACCACTTGCATGCTTGTTGACATATAGGTGGACAAAAATATTATTGTAAAATTTACTATTAGAAATATTAATACAGTTTTTAAATTAGTTTATTGATATTAAATTTTAATGAAGTTTATGACTGGTAGGCCAATGGAAGTACGTTTAACGGTAATGAACAGTGCCTCAGTGAATAATGCCGGGGAAATTATTATATGACATTAATTATTATACACCCACACCCAAACATACACACATGTGCAAAAAGTGTATGTAAGTGTATGTACACATGTACATAGATGGAAGAACATAAATTTAATATGCTTTTTATATTAAGGGCTTCCACTTTATATATACATATATTTACATAAATGTATGTTTTAGGTTTCACTATGACGATGGTACTATCACGGAAATCTGTCCGGAGGCAGACGAACCCGTGTATGTACTTAATATCAAAAGAAGTGTACTCTCAGCCCTGCAGAACACCATGGAAAGATTTGACGTCGACCAGTACCTTTTCGAGGTGAGCAAAAATGGATTTTTATGTTTTCTGAAATCGTTATTTTAATTCTAAATGTCCGGTTTTGTAACATTTGAATGAGGTACATCTGATAGAACTTTCTACAGTTTCGGGTTTTGTAGGAAGCCCTCCTTCCCCTTATGTCTGTATTTTCAAATTACTCAATTAAAAAAAAAATTCTTGAAAATTCATTGCCAGGCACTAATGAAGAATGAAGTCTGTAAGCCCACTATTTATTCAAAATAACAAAAACACCCCATGTTTTATGTAAGAAGGTTATAAATAAGGGAAAATGGTGGAACTTAATTTACAATGTGGAGAGAACATTGAGGGTCAATCACTTTCTCACTATCTTTGCTCTAGTCTGGCCGGGAAATCAGAATGCTGGAAGGCCCGCCCATCGTATTTATTATCATAATTATTTTTTTAACAATGTTTTTCCTAAAATTGTAGAAAATAAAAGTTAGAAAAGTAAAATTGTACCTTTTATGTCTTATAAAAGTTTTCGTTACTCAAATAACAATGAATATTTAACGATTATAATATTATTCACCCTCTAAACCCTCCTACCCTCTTTCCCTCATCCAGTTTTAAACCAAAAAATAATTCCCTTAAAAGTTTTCATTGAAAATTTTAAATACCGAATTTCATTTTAAGAATAAGAGGGCTCAACCAATACTTGAAATTACATTTTAAATATCTTTCTTTATATGAGTTATTTTTTATTTTTTGAAAAAAAAGAAGCTAGGAATGCGAGTTTGTTGTAAAAGGGATTTTTTAGTGGAATTCGAGTTTGTAGTAATAGGGATTTTTGTAGTGGAATGCGAGTTTGTAGTAACAAGGATTTTTGTAGTGGAATGCGAGTTTGTAGTAATAGGGATTTTTGTAGTGGAATGCGAGTTTGTAGTAACAGGGATTTTTGTAGTGGAATGCGAGTTTGTAGTAACAGGGATTTTTGTAGTGGAATGCGAGTTTGTAGTAACAGGGATTTTTGGTTTGTAGGACAGGGAGGGACCCCCTCCCAGAGGGTGGACCAGAGGAAATAAGTAGATCACCTTATGTCAAGTTAAGGAAGATTACTCTGAAGTATTTACTACTTGTACGTTTCAGGTAAAACCCATCACATTTCGATGTTCCCATTCGCCAAATTTCGATGAAAAAAACTTTAACCAAACTAGTGCAGAACGAATTATATTGTAAATTATTTTTGTGTCGTCTAGGTACCAACGGAGAGAAAAATTCAAATAATTTTTCAGAAATTCATTCATGTATACAAACAAAATAGCTACATCATAAGGGATAAACTAAGCGTGATCTCAGCAGATCTACTCTATTGCTTATATTATTGAACTTATTTGCAGCCATTACTCTTTTTGCAAAAAACTAATTTAACGTAAATTTTAACTCTTTTTAGTGCAAGGGAACAGAATAAAAAATCTAACTATCCCAGCCAAGACTCGAACCTGGATCTCCTGCTTTCATAGGAATTTAATAACTTATCAAGGGACTTTATAATTAAAGGAATTTCATAACTGATCAGACTTGTCCTAGTAGCGTAAATGGAAACGTACCGGCTCGGAAAGCAGAAGATCCAGGTTCGAGTCCTGGCTGGAACAGATAGATTTCTTTTTTCTATTCTCTCTCATTAATTGTTTAGAAAATTACGTTCGAGAGAAACTTTTTCGTGACAAACAATAATATCGAATATAAAGACTTTTAATTTAAATATTTAATTTGTTGTGGTACTTAATCCCTCAATAATTATACACGATAGCATGCCAGCCCGGTAAGCAGGAGATCCGGGTTCGAGTCCCGGCTGAGGTAGTAAGATTTTTTGATTCTATTCCCTTGCATTTATTGTATAAAGACTTTTAGTTTTGGTCTTTTACTAATCTGAGAAGCATTAATACCCAATCGATGTACTCTTGCTTGTTTGGAAAACATTCTACTGTCAAGACCATAGACAGATCCAGGTACATTCTTTTTTAATAATTATATTCTGATTTCAGAGAGATATCAATGGCGACTGCGTTGTTGGATATTTTTTCAAGGAAGTCGATAGGACTACTTTAGTAATTGACAAGAAGTGGGATGTATCTAATTGTGTCAACAGATACCAGATATACTCTATCATTCCTATGACTCCATATATCTTCCAACGAGTAAGTAAACATAGTTAAATGGTACTGCTTAGTTTAATTTATAATAAGACTAGTGAAGGGAATCTGTGATGCAGGAATGTATACATTTTAGAGCCATACTTAGCAGAAAATACCCTTTGCGTAACAGCGAAAATTCATGATGGCTTTATGAAATTTTTTTTCTTCAAATTGAATGCAATTTTAAATAATTACAAATTCATGGCTACTATCAGGCGAAAATTAGTCAGTTATCCTCTGACAACCAGTAAGTCTTTCTTAGAAGAGAGTTCATAAGGATGTTCGAGATCAGATCCATGTAATATAAAGGATAGTTCATTAAGAATATGACTAGGAGTGATTTTAGAAATGATCAATTAGTAGTCATAGCTTTTAGGTACCGTTTTTTCTTACGAGGACCACATGGTTATATGTTGTTTTTCGTAATCAAATCGAGACAAATAGGTTCTTTGCAAGACACTGTAACTCTCATCTTTTCCGTCAGTTAGCCATTTTGTAGTGATGTTTAGTGGTAACTAGATCATCTAAGCTAACCAGTTAAAGGTTTTTGGGTGCATCATGACTCCCAAAACTGGCTGCTCCATCCAAGGGTGCATTTAATTCTACTTCAAAGTCACTTAATGTACCTTATTCTATAATAGAAAAAAAAAAAAGATTATTTGAATGAAAATGATAAATTGTGCTTTTATTCAGTTAGAAAAGACCCGCAAGCAAGTAATAAAAAGCTATCTGTGTTTATTATTTTTTTTATATTCTTAGGACGCTTGCATCTGAAATTGTTTTATCTGAAGCACATATCCGTTGTGTTAGGTTTATTATTATTTTTAATGTAAAATTAACAGTTTAAATATTTATTCAAGTAGAGCTCTTATTATTTTCAATACATTATTACAATATTATTAAAAGGAATTTGTAAGCTGATATTCACAAATTTTCTTCACAATACCGCCTAAAAAATCTAATTCAAAAAAGGGAAGAATATAAATATTTATTTATTAATAGTATAAACTTTTATTGACTATATTCTAGAAATTCCTACCACAGAAAAATTGCATCATCACAATTATTGAAAAGGTATCTAGATTTAAATTAATTTGATGAATAATCTCATAAACCAAGAGTTGTCCTCCTAACGTGTCGTTAGTTATATGATTATTTATGACGGTGGTTGTGGTATTAGACTCCTGATAGTCGAAGATTCCATGTTCAATGCTCACAGTGCAGTGCAGTAGGTTTTTTCTTTCTGTGTTTCTATTTTTAATGACCTAGAGAATTACTAGTGTGCTCCTTGGGTACACCCAGCCCTAATTGGGAACCATTATTCATTGACTGGAAATATAAAGCGGCCAGAAAAGTGTCCTGGCCAAACGCCCTCTAAAGTTTTCTATAAGTCGAGAATAAATACATCCTAAACATGTATTTTCCCCGGGAACTCTATGACCTGTTGGGGGACTGTTTTTTTTTTATCGAGGAAAATTACCTTGGATGAAGCAATCTCCATTAACTGTTAAGTTTAGGACAAAATAAAAAAAATACATAATTTACTGGAATATCACTAATAATAATATTACATAGTTAAATTAAATTTAAAATACTGGTAGAATGAAATAAATTTAAAGTCGAATCTAATTCCATCTTTATTCTGTTTTTCTCTATAAATAGGTTTACTTTTTAGGTTTATGTATAAAATAAAATAAATAAATACTTGGCTGTATTATTTTTGAATAGCTGAGTAAGCATTATCATCTGATTCGAACGAAATAAATTAACTGCAATATTACCTTATACGTTAGGAAGTCAGTAGAGTGAGTTCTATGTGGTTCAGATTTAAGACACCGGAATAAGAACGGTTGAGGTCTAATTAAACTTGAAACTTAGTCTCATTATAAATGACGGAAAAAATAAATAAAAGGCTATGTCAAATTTCCTAATTTCTTAAACAAAATTTACTGATTATCCTTTCACCTACACTTTCCAATGCATGGGGATATAACGAGAGTAAATTCATTTAATCTATTTCATAACCAATAAATATAAGATTATCTCCTGTTTTTCTAAAATATTGCGTTTTGTTGAGTTACTAGTTTATTTACTGTTTCCATATAATTTATATGCTGAGAATTAATAATCTTGTTTGTGCAGAAATACCACAAGTGGACTCCAATGAACTCAACGATTTTCTGCCATCAACACATCGATCACAAGGTGCTGACCCAGGCATCATGCGAGGAACACCACCAGTACCAGCCTTTCTACAATCAGAGCAACGGCGCCAAAAGCAGAGGAAAAACCAAATTGACACTTATTTCAGAGCAAGCCCTCCTTATGACTGAAATGGAAACCCTGAAAAGGCTAGGTAACGTAGACATGTGGAATTCTAAGGAAAAAGCTAACAGCTTCAAAAATGTGTTTATTTACCTGCGAGTTCATACTAAACATTATAAGTACCGCATTTTGGTATTACAGTTTAGTAACACAAAGAAACTGTTTTTGATTAGTTTATAGCTTTCGGTGTTTCATTTTCTATAGGATTAAGGAATAATTACAAACAAATTAGTCCTCTAATAAATACTTAATTACATGTATGTATAAGAGAGAGGAGTTTAATTTATACTAAAGTAGTTTTATCTATTTTAAATAATAAAGCAAATTTTATGTTTCTATAAATTACCCATTTAGCTTATTTTATCAGGGAATTATTTTATAGCTATATAATCATATTATAAGAAAAAAAACCTTTTTTTTTCTAAAGATCGTCTGCTTCGTTATACTAAAGACAAATTATCTGAAGAAGAAAATTTAATATTTCTTTTGTGTTATAATCTTGTGTATTCTATAGTTTTATTTATCCCCTAAGTCATTATTAAAATTAAATTTATGAAAAATAAAAAATCTTTTAGATCGTAAAATTTATTTTCAATTAGGTTATTTTGAATTAAATTTTGAAAAGCTTTGAGGTTTTATTCAATATAGAGTTCATTCGGTAAATATACAAATCTATCCCAACCATCTTCAATCCCTTTACCAAAAAGGACATAAATGTTTATTGGTGGTTAATTAATTACTAATTAAAATTACTTTTTTGGTGAGTCAAATATCCCATATAACCTTATATATATATGTAGATTAATTTTCTTATATATAATTTGACTTTGGCCCATCACAAATTATACACCGCATGTGTTAAAATAAATGTATATAGTAAATCCTATAAATGTTATTTCNCAGTTGAAATAGAGGACTTTGGTCATCAGAACCAAAAGAATGTGATTCTTCAGTACCACTACCATTTCCGAGAGACTCTCCTTTGGTCGAAGGCCAGTACTTCTTTTGATTATTACCCCGAACTGCTTGAAACCCATCGTCCTGGAATTCTAACCTTTCACTGACTCTCAAAACAAATCTCAATCCTTGCTCTCCTTGATTTTACAAAAGCCTTTGATACGATTGATCACTCCCGCCTACTTTCTAAACTCAAACACCTTTCTTTCTCTAACAATTCCCTTCTTTGGTTCATTCATTCCTGTCAGGTCAATCCCAAAAAGTTCCTACCCCCGAAGCACATTTATCGTCCCCTCTTCCTATTACATATGGGGTATTTTTTACAGTTATTGTTGTAACTAGGTCAAAATCAGCTATATTGTGAGCTGTGACCTCTTTGTTATTCAAGGGGACTTAAGTCCCAGAATAAAATTTATTTTTCTTTAAAAACACTTACACTTTGGCTTGAGAATCTCTAATTTTATAACGAATTATGTATTTCCTATTAAGCCCCTTGTCTCTGACACTAGTTTCCAACTTCTGTGAACTTCTCAAATTAGCTGACTTCTTCAGCTGCTACAGAATTCTGAAATTTTTAGAACCTTCTACTCTTCTCAGATCAAAAATTATTCTTGGGGGCCCCTAGCGTCAAAAATATAGCAAAATATTTTTTTCGCACTTGAAGCTACAAAGACACATTTACTCTTCATTTGGGTCATAATTCTTTGTTCAATACAATGAAGCTGAAAATAAATCAGAGTCTATTTCCTGAAGTATGGTTTTCTTGGATCTGATTGAATTTTAACATATATTTAAAATAATTTATGTACACCATATACTTTATTTATTTAAAATCATACTTTATAAATAGAATAAAATTAATTAATTAAAATTAATTTACTGTTAATAATATTATTTTTATTTAATCTCGACTTTTCATCCAGTGGTATTAAATGTATTTGGGAACTTTTTTAAATTAATTTTATATGGTAATGATAATTTTTAATATGCTTAATAAATATATTTTACAGGAGAAGTACATGATAGGCAGAACCTATTATTTGATCACAACAGACCGACAAAAGCTAGTGATAAAAATCTCAACGAATGCAAACAACTATTGAAATCTCTTTGTGACATAAATATGGTGAGTGATATGTTAAAAGCTTTTCAGTACAATTTCTTAATAGAAAATAAAAAAATTGTAATCGACCTTAAAAAATCATCCCCAAATTATAACCACCCTAAAAATAGAAAAAAAAAAGAGATATATTTGTCCCCCGTTTTTTCAATTTATTGAAAACAATTATACCTCTTTAGATGAAATTTAAAAGTTAGGTTCCACCTGTTCCAACACTGGCGAATTTCACATTACAAATACTAAGGGTACTAAATTAAATTTTTTTACAATTTATTTATTTATTTATGTTTTTTTTTTTGTTTTTTTAGCTTCCTTTTCTACCCTTAGGGTCATGAAAGGAAGGGATATCTACAGGTTGCCACCCCATTCTAAACATCATGGCTCAGGACAAGCTTTTATTTATAGATAAAAGCTTGACCTGGGCTGGATTTGATTTGATTTGAACCCGCAGCGTCAGGATTGCGAAACCCTAACGGATCCCCTGAGCTACCCTGACGCCCCCTAAATTTAACTTTGAAAGGTTTATTTGTTCTAACAGACAAGTGTTTAATTGTTCTACTTATTTTTTAGATTTTTATGATATGTAGGTTGCGTCTATCCCTATGAGGTTACGTTTGCATTTCCCCTTTTCTTGCTTCTGGAACTGTTTTAGTTATATTACATAGCAGTGATTTATTTTTTAAATCAACCAAATTATTTCTGTTCCAGATGGAGTTTAAGCCCAAGTACACGGAATACTTCAACAGGTTTATTCATTTGGGCCGCGATCTCTCGGTTCCTGCCCTCCGTCAGCTGTACTCCGAAGCCTCTGGACTTTGCCCAACCGGCCAGTAAGTACAAACACCCCAGTGAGACTCTTATCTCTCTCCGATTCTCGCACACAAAGTTTATATATAATATTCACATTGGCATGGCTAAATATTCCCAAGTAGAGAAAAATAAGCCATCTCAAGGAGGCAGGGCTACTATTAGAAGAGTGGTAAATCAGGTAGAAGTATAAGAACTTCCTTCTCGGTCAACACTTTTTTCAGTTTAAATAACTTATTGGCATAATTTTAAATTAATGAACGGCATTCATTTAAATTAATTGGTTAATTTTTAACTAATATTTTTGGAAGCATGTAGAAATTGATACCGTTCACTTCAATGATTTTTCAAAATAATTTTTTCGATATCTCTTGGCGATACTAATTAGTAAAAAAAATAAATAATCTAAAAGATTATTTTCACTACCAATGAATATAGAACTATCATACCTTCTATTATCCGTCTTCATTGGCCAACAGAAGATGGTTTGCAGAAACCAATGAAGACGGATAATAGAAGGTATGATAAAAAAAAATAAACATCACAAATCACAAGATTGTGTATACGTGTGTGAGTGCTTTCGTTAATCAAAGTTTATCTAGCGAACAATGGTATTAGTCTCAATAAGACTAAGCATTTTGGCTTTAAATTCATACTTTAGTTTAGTGACAGAGCTTTATGAGTTAGAAAACCAAAGGAGAGTTGGGAGTGGGAGCTTAAGTGGGCCCAAAAATTTCTATTTATTTTGTAGACATCATAGTTTCGTTAACGAGTGAAGTGGGATTAATTGAAATGGGAGCATACCTATACCTCAAATAAAATATAAAAAAATTGTCAATTTTTAGTGACTGAAATATTTATTTTTATTGCAATTTAAGTCAATCGGTCCAAGATCAAATCGGTCTAGAAATTGGATCTTAGAAGAAATAAAAGCTAATTTCAAAACCAAAAAAAGTTTTATTATTGCGAATTTTTCAGCCTAAATTTAATACTTTCTTTAGGGCTATGAGGGTGATGGAGTGAGTGAGTATACCGTTCTAAAATAACTAAATCATGACTAGTATGATAAATAAAAATAATGATCCTGCAGTTATCAGCCAAGAGTTATTTATCTGCCTCAATTGCTGACCACTGAAAACCCCAAGTCGGAAAGAAAGAAAAACGGACCAAAAATTATTGTCAAAGATAGTTTTTTCTATGAGTGCTGTCACGTTTTCATATAAAATATTTATATCCAAATATATAGGTACTACTTGTGCATGATGCATTTATTCTTCAAAACTTTAAGAATTTTGATATAAAAGTACAGCATTTTTACTAAAATACACTACTGTATTCAATAATATTAGTGATATTATTGTTTATATTAATTGTTAATTACTTTTGTTACTTATAAATCTAAATAAACCCACTACCGTTTAAGTGTTACACAAATTATCTAGGACTTGAAGAACACCCATGGTGTCTACTTATGGTGCTATTCCATGATTCACTTTTACCCATATGGTTGTCTACAATAATGTTTCCTCATCCTTCACGACTTCCACTAAGAATGTTTGCGTTTCTCTTGCAGCATGCATATGATGGACGCACTGCCGTATATCCGGAGCCATGCTGCCGCTGAGATAATGACAGATATCATAAGGGATCGAGAAATTGATAACTCCACCATAAGTGAGTGGCTTCTCATCATGACCTTCTATCCAAGGTTAGAGTCAAAGCAAATGTATTTGTTTATTTATTATTCAATTTTTTTATATTATTTTTTTGTTGTAATATAATCATATATTACCATATACTAATAATGTAATATTATAATATTTTGTTTAAGGAATAAATGTTTTTTTGGTAAATAAATCTGAACAGAAATGAATTTAGTTACATGTGCCCAATGGTATGTCAGTGTTTAACAAATAAAAATCCTAACTATTTGAATAAACCTTTATTTTGAATTAACCATATTAAAAATGGTGTTATTAAACATTAATTAACATTTAAATGTTACAATTTGTTAGTGCAAGGGAACAGAAAAAAAAAATCTAACTGTCCCAGCATTTTCCATTTATGCTACCGAGACAAGTCTTATAAGTTATTAAATTCCCCGCACTAGTGTCGAGAGTCTAACCTCCGAGGCCGACTAATATATCGTCTTATGCTCGGAGGAGCTGACATAGTCAAGCTGTTTAAATGGCTCTCGTTATTTACTTTTAAATTTTAATTTTATCAATTTTTTTTGTGTNACTCATAAAATGAGAATAGAGAACAAATTTTTTTTGTGGTATTAAATCCCACGTAAATTTGAACAATTTTTAGTGCAAGGGAACAGAATTAATTAATTAAATACCACAAAAAAATATTTATAAAATTAAAATTTAAATGTTACATTGTTTTTGTTTCCTTTCTTCAAGTGTTAGCCTCCCTTTCAAACACTTAAGGTCATTAAGGAGCTATCTACAGGTTCCCATCCCATTCTAAATATGCATGTCTCTGGACAAGCTTTTATTTGTTAGCTTGTCTAGGCCGAGATTTGAAACCGCAGTGCCAGAATTCCGATATCCGAACGGATCCCATGCCTTAACCTGTTGCCCCAAATTTTAGTTTATGAATTGTATGCTGTGTAAATGCTTTTAAAAGCGTAAATAGGATTTTCTTACTTGCTTTATTATTGATTTTGCACTATGCCATTGGTTTGGTCTTTTTTTAATTTTTCAAGTTTATAATGAATTAATTTATCTAGTTACTTGGTTTGCCCCAGCTGTTAATAGGTGCCAAGTTATTGTTTATTTGTTCTCTTAATTTCTTATTTTGAATTATATTTTATTATGAACTATTATATGAATACGCACAATTAAATTCGGAATAAAATTTGATAATAACTAAGTTTTGCTACCATTAAGGGTAACTTAACTGTAACCAGCTTTCATTGCAAAAGTAGTGCCAGAATTATATTACTGGCGGAATGTAATGAACTTTCTATAGTTCAAAATTTCTTTCATGAACTCAGATCATGTGTGTCATCTAAGGAGCACTTAGGTCAAGTGAAACATGTAACATACTCTCTTATGTGCAGGCCTGATGGAGAAATCGTTGAGTCTGTGCTGAAGCTGGTCCCAGGTCGAGCCGAGGAAGCCAGTCCTCAGACTCTACTCACACTCACTACGATCATCCACAATTTTTGCGAGCGTAGCCCCCATTGTGCTAACCATCCTGCTGTGTTGGGCGCCTTCCGCCGGATCGAGAACGCCGTACTGGAATCGTGTTCATCGGCTAGCAGGACACATGTGAGCAACTTTACAGCTTTGCTTTACAACACATTTTGTAAATGTAAATTTGAGCTCAAATGGAGAGTTGTTTTTACTATGGAGATTATTAGTAGAGAATTTGTTGGGAGTTCTGTCAAAGTTGATCCAAAACATATAATGTAAACATAAAAATAAAAATGTAGATTTTATTATCTACCGATTCGATTATGGCCATGTTCCTCACGAAAATTGAGAGCTTCCTTCACTTATCTCACCCAGACTGTCTAGAGCCAGCCTGAGTTGATCTGATTTTTAACGCTAATTGCCTTTTCCAATTTTTAGATCAAATTAGTCATTTGCTCCCATCAAGGTCCAACTATAATGAAACGTGGGAAATCTGCTCCTTATGAGACGAACTCTTCGTAACTCCTCATCTCTAAATTTGGATACATCTCTTCATGAAAGTTGACTATAAATTAGTTTTACAGTATAGAATTATGTTAATATTTTAATGCCAATAATAAAAAAAACATAATTTACTGTTTCTTCTTCCGGGTTGGACCGTGTCAAGTTGTTGATAGTTGCCGAGCTTTCGCACATCATGTGATGGTCTCTGCAGGGCTGAATAGAGAATTATATTGGTCAATTATATGTGAATTTTACCTTTCTATTTTTTGTAATTTTGCGTACGAAGTATCCCCGAAAATTTCTTTGTGAGTTACGTTATTTTTTATTATCCTCCTGTACATCTAAATAAATATATATATACAAAATTCACTGTTTGAAACTCCTACTGCTTCATAATGGGTTTACTAACGAAATTCCACAAAGGAACTTCTTTTTATTACTATATTTAAAAAAAAATATTACATTTCTCAACGAAATTAACTCTACGACATACCTCTCTGTCTTAAGTTGTAAAAAAATAAAACTCCATATTCTACTATTAACTTCAATAACATGAAATTAAATGGTAATAAACTTTTTCATAGGAAATCTGCTCAAACTACCTCTCTGTTTCAGGCGTACAGTGGTCTGAAAGCGATTGGGAACGCTGGAGTCCTTACTCCTACGCTCAATAGCACCCTGAAGACATGCATTGAAAACCATAATCTTCCTTTGGACATGAGGATTGAAGCCATAAATAGTCATAGGTACATTTGAGTTCATAATATTTATTTTATTATGCAAAAAACAGTAGCCTGAGATTGTTTGACATTCAGAGAAAGCGTGTTTGTCAAAGCCCAGGAACATATTGAATTTAGGTCTTCTTGGATTTTTTGAATGGCGCTGTGTAATTCTTCTGAAGGGGATAATAGGAAAATTTGGGTATCATCTGCGTAAATGTGATAGAAACAGGTTGAGGCCATTGATGTAGGCAGAGAACAGGGTGGCAGAGATGCTAGAGCCCTGCAGGACCCCAGATGCAATAGGAAGAGGGGAAGATTAAGGTGCTTTGGGGGTAGGAACTATTTGGGATCGGCCTGGCAGGAATGAATGAACCAAAGAAGGGAATTGTTAGAGAAGGAAAGGTGTTTGAGTTTAGAAAGTAGGCGGGAGTGATCAATCGCATCAAAGGCTTTTGTGAAATCAAGGAGAACAAGGATTGAGATTTGTTTTGAGAGTCAGTGAAAGGTTAGAATTCCAGGACGATGGGTTTCAAGCAGTTCGGGGTAATAATCAAAAGAAGTACTGGCCTTCGACCAAAGGAGAGTCTCTCGGAAATGGTCTAAAACTGAAATACACTTTATATTCATGGAAAAACTGTCATTACATTAAATAAATGCTACTTTTCCCCTATATTGTTTCAATCTAGTTGGATCAATAGGAAGGGGGTCCCATGTTGTAACGCATGTCTGTGAAGTTGTGGTTCCTTTTTCACCCCGATTCTATATATAAAGTGATGTATGGAGGGTGAAGTTAATCTAAAAAGAAAGTCTAGAAGTGGGTACTACCCATTCAGCTCACCATTAGGAATACCACGGTCTATCTTGTCTTCTGCTAAGTCCTGCTTTAGCTCTGCGATAAACATCAATATTGGTCTTGAATTGCTGACAATGAGAAATGTGCTATTTCCCTCAATGTGTGTTTTAGATTTAAGTTTTTGAATAAGTCATCCTTGCATTTCATCAACCACGATCTATAAGTACTCCGTGCCGGCCCAATGTACTCAGCATTTAGCTCAGTTATGACTTTCGACATCAGACGCAGAAACGCCCAGCACAACACAATGATAAGAACACTCACCCAAAAAACGCACGCACGAACGGAAACACTCACACTTATATATGTGTACTTATATAAGGAAAATTTTATTTATATATTATATATATATATATATTGCATATATGTCTTGTTTTCTATCCCTTAGACTTTCTTAAATGATTTATTAAAGCTACACAATTGATTAATATGTGGACAATTAATGTATCTATCTGTTGACAGGCGACTCCCCTGTGAGACGAACAGGATTCTGCTACTTAAGTTATTCAAAGATAAGAAGACAGATGTAGAACTGAGGATCGCCGCATACCTTCAGCTCATGCGCTGTCCCAGCTACGCAATCCTCCGAGCTATCCGTACATCTCTTATTATAGAGGAATACAACCAAGGTTTAATTTTATGCGATTCCTTATTTTTTAAAAATAATAATTGTATTCGTTTCATGAGTCATAAGCGTGATTCGAATGTTAATTATTAGCTTAAGGACATATTGCCTCAGAGGAAAACGAAAGCTGTTAATGCCATCAAGTAGGCATATTATTTGTGTTAGGGAAGAGTAAAAAGAAATAAATAAATTATGAGTACAGGATTTTCAAGAATTCGGTCTTGGGTGCTGAAGAATTTAAAACTAATTCGTAACCAAAAAAGTTTTATTTTAGCTAACGTTTCGGCCTAAATTTCAGGCCATCATCAGGGCTGAATATGAAAAAAAAACATACAAAACTAATATAGAAACATGTATATTTGTTATAATCCATAACACGAATAAATAAATTAATGATTAAACTGTGTGTAATCAAATATATAAAATGCATGAAAACTGAACATTCAGAAAAAAAAAGAAGCCTTACTTGTCTTCCACTCTGTATCTCTCTATTCTCCCACTCTATACTACCTAGGTCCTGTCTGTACTGAGAAACATAACTTCCCTATACCAAGGAAATTAAGAATGCTTGTTCAACGTAATATGTAACAAGCAATAGTCAGAAAACCTTCATGTCCACCAAAGATTCAAAATACTCTTCTTCCCAGGGAAGCTAAAATTAGGTAATTTTAAGAAAACATTTTTGACGATACGAACGAACCTCAATTTTACTTACTGTATAAAGTTTTCCTATAGACCTCAACCAACCCATATAATAAGAGAAGAAATGGAGTCTCATACATACAGCATCTTCCCTCTCTGCTCCCCCAGAACTCTATTCAGTGCAGTTGTGGTGTTATTAAAGTCCGGGGATATCTTGCAATCTACCTACACAAAACTAGTACCACGACCGTTAAGGAGAGCGGGCATGCAGCTAACCTTCAAGTCTGGAAGTAGCTGGAGTTCACACAAATTAATGGAAACAGTAATTTATTAGTCTTTTAAATATGAAAAAAATATTGCTTGTAAGAATGTGCAGGTTAAATCTCATCGGAACCCTTTCCTCTGAACCAGTTATAATTTGCTGCGTGCTATCTTCCCACTTGTGTAGATCTGAAAGGATACTTTATTGGACGCCCATAACCTACCTTGCTTAATGAAGTAGTTGAGCAAAGTTCTTTATGTACATGGATGTTTGCTTCCCTAAGTGCGTAACATGTTAGTATAGGGGTGGTCCCCAGCTGGAACACCCCTCTCATATTGTCATCACAATATCACAAAATGAATAACAGTTTCTGCATCGTGGCTTCTTCCGATTACCCTTTACAATAGTATAAAAATACATATTTCATTTTTACCTCGAGAGCTTAAGCCATCGTTAATGTTTTATAAACCTTTTTTCATTATATTGTTTTCGAAAAATAATTTTGTGTTATTATTTGAAATTTCTTCCTGTTTTAGTCGGATCTTTCGTGTGGAGTCACTTGAAGACACAGATGAAGTCTTCTTTTCCTGCCCGTGTAGAAGTTCAAGCAATGCTCGAAGATGAACAGCTAAGTGACAAATTTAATAAAGACATCAGAAAATTTTCAAGAAATTACGAAACTTCATTTTACCTCAATCGTTATGGAATAGGTATGCTACTTAAGGTATTCTTCAGTGTTTTCTGCATATATATATACACACACACACACACACACACACACACACACACACACACACACACACACACACACACACACACACACACACACACACACACACACACACACACACACACACACACACACACACACACACACACACACACACACACACACACACACACACACACACACACACACACACACACACACACACACACACACACACACACACACACACACACACACACACACACACACACACACACACACACACACACACACACACACACACACACACACACACACACACACACACACACACACACACACACACACACACACACACACACACACACACACACACACACACACACACACACACACACACACACACACACACACACACACACACACACACACACACACACACACACACACACACACACACACACACACACACACACACACACACACACACACACACACACACACACACACACACACACACACACACACACACACACACACACACACACACACACACACACACACACACACACACACACACACACACACACACACACACACACACACACACACACACACACNATTAATTAGAATTCAACATAATATTCATAAGTATAAAAAATAGTATTTTATAGAATATGCTATATATTTACGATAGCATTTTTCTCATGATTTTTAATGAGAGGCTGATTTTATCTGTTAAAAAAAATTGATTCGAGTATAATATATTGCCAATTTTCCTCAGGAAAATTGTACTTGTAAAGTTATTTTTAATTATTCAATACTTAAAAGAAAGATTATTATAAAATACGTACATTATAGGGTGGGTCAATTAGTGCATACTTCAAAGATATTGTATCATTATTCGATTGTGCTATAAATTTGTAAATAACATTGTAAAATTTTATTTGTTAATTGCTATTTCATTTATAAATGGTTATAGGCGTATAAATAAAACTGAGATAGAGGAGGGTAAACTATGTAAGTAAGGTAATACACAAATAAACTAATAATAATAGTTTTCTATATATCAGACTATCTATTATAAATGTTTATCATTTAATGTCTTCACCAGACATATGTATATCAAGATAGATTTTTCAGCTAATTAAAGTAATATATTTATTTATTTTAGGTGTCTTTTTGGAAACGAACGTTATATTTTCTTACAAGTCTTATGTTCCTCGTACAATAACCTTCAACGCCACAATGAGCATTTTTGGAGAAACGCTGAATGTTTTCGAGGTGAATGCTTAAATAATTTAATATGACTTTAAAAGCATCTTTCCAAAAAATTTGTAATTATGAGTAATTATTATGTCGTTTTTTTACAGATTACATTCTACCTTCGCGGTCTGGAAAGTTATTTAGATGAAGTTTTCAATAAGAATAAATTAATAGATAAAGAACTAATAAACAGTTTCGTTAATCTAGTTCGTCGGATAAGGAGGGCAACAACCATTCAGGAATTAATAAATGAAATGCCTTACATCCCTATTTTGGATAAGATAAAGGTATGGTCTTACATTTCTTATTGTACATAATATACGTATACAATTGGTAATAGATAGATACACAAACATTATTTTTCAAAATTGCTTTTGTCTTGTCTTGGTTTATCTAATTTTCCCCATATTCACAAAAACCAAATTTTAGTTAGCAGTGCATTTTACACATTTTTATCCTTATTTATGCATGTGTGTGTGTGTGTGTATCTAGTATCTAGTAAACACCTACAAACTCATATGTGCGCCCGACACCTACTACCACCATATATACGATATTGTATATATATATATATATACGACATACCTCTCTGTCTTAAGT
>KZ807703.1:19630-30651 GCA_000696205.2 Oncopeltus fasciatus | reverse complement strand
GATGGACAATGTCCGAAAGCGCTCGCCAACAGAAGATGGTTTGCAGAAACCAATGAAGACGGATAATAGAAGGTATGATAATTAAATAGGTTATTATTCTATATCCATTCATCTAATATATCCATTGACTAGATGAGTCTTATCGCGAGAGTACTTTAGTCCGTAACAGAGGATTTATAGTAAACATATTTCCCATATCCGCCATTCCGTCTATCAACACTCCGATACAATCTAATATGTTATAATAAAATTTGTCTAAAAATTGCAGAACCTGAAAGGAAATTAATGCACATCGTCTATTACATTATCTATTTGAGTCATTCGTTAATGGCCGCATTAAATTCAGGGAATACGCCATTGAGAGCGGATTTCTATAGATATAGAACTAGAGGTATATTTATTATACTGTAGATATAGGAAATATAAATTCAGTGTTGGAACCAAGTATAAGATTGTATACCATTGATTTGTTTTAGTCTTGGTGTAAGTCTGGACTGCTTCCTGGAGGCTGACTCTTTTGTCGCAAGTGCTGGTGCCAAGTTCAAAGGAACTATCTACACTTCAACAGCTTTAGAAGGAACTTTGAAAATGCGTAGTCTACGATTCATTCAGGTGGCTTTCATTCTTCCTCTGGAAAAATCAGACATTGTTCATGCTGAGTAAGTAAACTTCCTCTCAGACAAGGTAAATCCATGCTGAGTTACTATACTTATGAAACAATTAATGTGTGTTAAAACAATTATTTTACATTTTGGGAGTTTTATTTCGTCATTAATAAACAAAAATGAAATATTTTGGCTGATAATATGAGTGTAGGATTAAAGATCTAAAGTTTCCTGTTACTTTTAGGAGGTGGAACTCTATTTTGGTGGGGGGGAAGTTGAAGGGGTTTTGAAAAACGTAAATTGGACTAAATTGTCGAGGTGGTGTATCATTTACCATATACCACCACTTTCAGATTAATTGAACCAGTCATTTACCAGATGAATTTGGCTGAATCAGCAATAAACAATATAGGTCTAGAACTTTTGTGAATTTTTGTCCCCGCAACTTTTATACTTTAATTTCTGAGAATTGGATTTTTCTTTTGACTTCTACTTAAAGCGTCTAATTTCATACAACTTTTCATTTAAGAATACAATGAAAGACACGCTATGCTGTTGAAATCTGCTAATGTCTTAATAAATCGTCAATGCGGCTGGGTTTAGCCTGTAATGTTTTCCCTCTTGTTTTCTATCCCTTAGACTTTCTTAAATGATGCAGTATTTCAAATAAAAAAAACTCTCTTTCCCTCTTTCTCAAACACACACAAAAAATATCCGTTTTTTTTCCAGATTTCGTGGTTATATAAAGTAGAGGAACAATAATGCGAATAAGCATATAAATCTATACAGGGGAAAAACAAATACTACATTTTTTAAATATTCGTATGTATTTTGAGATCTGATTGTTTCTGAAAATTTGGATCTTTGCTACGTATTACGAGGTGAAAGAGGACATTAAATATTCAATATTATAGGAAATTTGAATGCAATTACAAGACTAACAGGGTGATTCAAGTTTCGACTTGGAAAAAGTTAAAAAGTTACACGAAAAAATCAAATAAAAGCCAAATTTTTTATATTTTGTTTGGATTTAATAGAGATTTTCTTCTTTTTTGTTTAACCTCTATTTCCTTTGTAGGTTTACCTAATCTGTATCTTGGTATGTATGGAAAGAAGTGTTTCTCTAGTCAAAATAATAAGAAATTCAATTCTCTACTTCAGCTGAAACTCACAAAACTCAACTCTCTAATCTTTTCCTCCTAAAGTAGTGTTCTTAAACTTCTTACAGGGATTCTTTGGATCTTAAATTTTTACCCAAAATGAAGTTCTGAAAAAGTGTTCATGAGTTTTATAATTTCACTTATTTCTTTGTTTTGTTTTGCTATGGAAATGCACGCTAAAAGTTTTCTTGGGTAAATTCTCAGTTGCCACAGAACAATTGGAGCCAACGATATCCTACCAACCGAACGTTCCTTACTTAGCTGGGTTTTATAATAAAGCTGCTATTACAAAGAAATGTATTTACTCTACGTCTACGAATAATGCCCCACCATCTGAGGGACGAGAGTACGTATCTGCTATGAGACCTGCAGGTGCCAGATGTTTGCATATCGGAGAGCCCCCATCGATTCTGGCGGACTCTAGGGTCAGCCACCCCCATCGTGGGGTGAGTCAGCCGCTCGTTCCTACCCCCCCACGTGCTCTCAAACACACGTACGGAGTGTACAGAGTTAGGCAGGCCATTTTCTCTAAATTGTCCGATTCTCATGAAAAGGAGCAAACTTCTTTTACTTTTGCTTCTTAACAAGTATCAGACTTGTGAATCTTTGCCTCTCAGAATTTTACCTGAATGTTGGAATTTTAAATTTTCCAACGATTGCTTCTAATACTATTACTACTGATAATAATTAATATTATTATCAATGTATAATAAAGTAAGAAGCATTATTAATTTCTAGCTTTATTTTACAAGATAATTTACATATTAGGGGCGCCAGGGTAGCTCAGTGGATTCGTTCGGGTTTCGCAATTCCTGAGCCATGGATGTTTAGAATTGGATGGCAACCTGTAGATAGCACCTCCCTTTATGACCCTAAGTGGTGGAAAGGAAGGCTGATAAAAAAAATAAAAAAATTTCCCTGGGGAACAATTTAAAACTCAATTTCTGTTGAGTTATCCAACTTTTAGCTGTTTTCTATAAAATTAGGCATGCTGGTTTAGACCTGCCTGTTTAGTTAGTCTGTGGTGAAACGTTGTGTGTCGATAAGCAGTATTTAGTATTTCGTTACGGAAGTGTACAGAACTACATAGTGTGTTTGAACTGAAACGTTTCCTTATGGCTACTTCTGCTCCTACACGTCGAAAGTGCGAAAACAGCCCCGATTCGTTTGGCAGTTTTACCATTCCCAGTCAAAGGACAAACATCAGTACATTTGTCAGTCGAGCATATTTTGCCTATATTAAATTGAAACTTGGTGATCAAGATAAAGCATGGTCGAAATAATCCTGATTCCTGTATTTTATTAACTGATTTATAGTGGACATATTAGGGGGTGTTTATAGAAGTTGATTGCCCTTCAATCTACTACTACTACTACTACTACTAAAGCATGGGCAACTCATAAAATGTGGTAACAGTGTGTCGAGGGTTTACGGATGTGGACTAAGGGAACACGTGCTAAGCTTCCATTTGGTATACCTATAATTTGGCACGAGCCCAAAGATCATTCAAGTGATTGCTACTTTTATATAGTGAAAACATCGGGATATAACAAGAAAAACAAATGTAAAATAGAGTATCCTAGTTTACCGTCAGCTATATCCCCAGTACCGCATTCAGCCGAAGTCTCCGTGCCAGTTTTCAATGAATTTCCCTCTTTGGAAGAAGGGGAATACAGGTTTGTATTTGCATTCAAAAACATTGTTAAAGACTTTCTTGGAAATACTCGAGCATTGAATTACTCCGAAATTGTCCAGCAACTCTTGGAAAGATTCCAAAAGCTAGGTTGCAACATGAGCATTAAATTGCATCTTTTACACAGTCACCTTGCTAATTTCCCGGACTATCTTTGTGCAGTGAGTGATAAGAAGGGTGAGCGTTTCCATCAAGATTGGAGGGTCATGGAAGCAAGGTATCAAGGTAGATGGGACGTACATATGATGGCTGACTATTGTTGTAGCATCAGGCGCGAATTTACACAAACTAAACACTCCAGAAAAAGCTACAAACGCAAATTTTTATCTTAATTTTTAAGTACTGTTCATTAATTAAAAAAATTTATTTGTATGAACTCGATTTAACTTACATTGAATAATTTGTAAACTGTATATTTGGTACGTTTTTACTTTATGTTCTTTTAAATGCATGATTTTTATGATTTCTGAGGATATCCTGTAGTTTAAAAAGTTGACGTGATAGACAAAATCTGAGGTTATACTCAGATTCAGACACCAAGAATTAGTGAACAAACAGTGTCAGATCTAACTCAACAAAAAATGTGTTCCCCAGTGTATTCATATTAGAACGAAAGTCCGATTGACAGAAACTACGTGATCTTTGAAATTTTCCCTTGTTTCATTAAGATGTACATAAACGAGAGTAAATAAGGAATTTTATATTGTAAGCCGGAGAGAGAGCAGTGAGTGTAAAAAGAAATACCTGGCTCTCCACTATCTTTGAGAGAGGAATGGGGGAAGTACTCATCCATCATAGTTATATTTAAAAAAAGTATTCTTTTTTAATAGTTTTTAGTAAAATTATTTTTATCTATAATGTTATAAAAAGTTTTTCTTATCGCCAATAAACATGAAACTATCAATATTATAAATTCTGGTTTTCCTTCATCTCATCAGTTATTAAGCAAAATCTAATACACTCCACATTTTCCAATAAAACCCAAAATATCAAATTTGGTCTCTATATACTAAAACTAAGGGCCCTCCAAGCACAAAAATTCATTCCAAAATATCTTTCATAATATGCTTCTTCTTTTCTTATAATGCTATCAAACATAAATGCTATTATATAAATGTTACATTTCATACCTATTTTATTATATACTTTTTTTTCGCGACTCTGTTATTTACTAAGAAATTAAGATTTTAAATTTGCTGTCCCCCTCAAACCCCTTTACCCCTCGGCGGCTATTAAAGAACTAACATTATTCCTCAACGGTTTGAATAAAGAAGCTTAAATACCTTAAATTAAAATTTAAAACAGGATCTCCTCTTCTCTATTTAAAATTCCATATTGAGTGTAAGAACTCTTAGGAAGAAATTCCTCTTCCAAATCTTTAATGTTTAAAATTCCCAAGTCTCCATGAATTTTTAATATTCATATAAATTAACCCTTGGGTAACTTTTCTATGCCTGTGCTATCATTAAATAAACGAATGATTGAATGAATTGTCATCATTAAATAATCAATAACAAAAGTATTCTTACGGTATACATTGTGGTAAATAAAGACAAAATACTGTTAGGCTTGGCCATCTGAGAAAGTTCGTTTGAGCCTTACAAAAGTACATAATTCTTGCAAAAATATATAAATCAACCATTGTGTACCTTTTCTGTTTGTCTGCTATCATCAAATAAATGAATGGTTTCTTTGAATTTTAATTATTAAGTGAACGATAACCAAACTGTACTTTCAGTATTCATTGTAAAAAGAAACTTTAGCTACAATAAAGTTTCCCAAGTAGGTTACTTTAAGATCTATAAAGGTAATGGCAGTATGCCTTATCTCAGATGTTGCTAGTGAATATCACATGTGATCTCTGACAAACAAAGCCCAAGTAGGTTACTTTAAGATCTATAAAGGCAATTGTAGAATGCCTTATCTCAGATGTTGCTAGTGAATATCACATGTGATCTCTGACAAACATAGCCCAAGTAGGTTACTATCTATAATTTATAATTTACAAAATACTAAACTGGTTAAAGTATACTACGAATGTACTCGTATTAATTGTATTATTTCCTAAGTAAGTTACTTTAAGATAAAAAATTATGATTTTGATCAAATAAATCAATATAGTGGAGAAGCCATTTTATGATTGAAAGTGGTTTTACTTTTAAAGCAAGGACTCACTCACTTACTCAATTTCAAGAACACGGATCTCATCCTCATAGCTCAGTAATATCTCATCTGACGGGTCTTTCTACCTGGGAGATTCTTTGGCTCTGGCGATATGATATTCAATTATATTGTTAAGGCTCATCTCTAAACAGTAAAGAAAGTGTGAGAAAGATGGAATGTTGATATAGATAAATCCTAACTTTAACGATGCCTTCGCACCAGTTCATACCCTTCTTCACCATCAATAAAGAGGGTCCTTTAATTGTTTTTTTAATGTGCAATACAAGTTGCTTCGTGAGATTCAATACAATGTTTTCTTGCAGGACGCATCTGTTGCTCACGACAGAGCGGGGCGAAGTTGAGCTTCGGGGAGCGACTGGTGGCCGTTCGCCTAGTCGCAATTGCTCCTGGAGCTTCATCGATGAGACTGTGGGCCTCAAGGTCTGCGCCAACACACTCCTCCCAGACGCGCAATCGCTTCTTCGCTCGCCCATCTTCTTCCTCAGCGGTCCCCTTCAGATGGGTGTCACCCTCGAGAAGTCAGACCCCACCGCGAAACTCTACATACTCGAGTACAGAGTAGACACTGTCAACGTGAGAGGATTTCATAAAAATACTATTTTACTTATAAGAGAACAAAAACAAAATCTAATTTAGTTATCCGCTATTAAGGAACGCTAACAATATTGGCCATTGTGTTAGTCATATATGTACACACATACACATATGTATAAGCATATATAAATTCATACATAAATCTTTTCGTCATCCTTGTACCCTTAATGTGACATAAGTTACTGTCTGATTTTTAACACACACACACTTCAATAGCATGTAACACGCATGTATATAAATATAATAACTACTTTGATGTCGATCAACATTTGTAAGCATTTAAGAAATAAAATAAGTATTCAAGCATTATTATAATAAGAAATAAAGTTAAAATATGTTTAAAAAAAAAAAGAAAAAAAAAAAGATAAAATAAATAAAATACAAAAAAAAAAAAAAGTTTCTTAAAACAAAATATGCTATTACTAAAATAAAATTTACAGAATTGATTATACTAATAATATAAAGAAAAAATTGGAAGTGTAGTATACCACGTTACTTCGATTTTAAATTAAACATTTATCAAAATTGATAGGCTCTTATCTGTAATGATCATAGTTTTCATTATTTCATTTTTTTCCAATTTTATATGCTCCTTTATTGGCCAATCTCTCAGAATAATTACTGTTATTCTATTAATAGATCCTATGAGTACTGTGTAGCAGCGGGCAATGATGAATGTGTGTATGTTTCATTCGGAATCAAATCCTATGGAGAAGTTGTTTCACTTTAATTTAAATATTAAATTAATTGTGGTATGTAACCCCACGCTAAATTATTTACAAGAAAAGCATAGGAAGCCAGAAAAAAAATCATACTACCTCAGCCGGGAATCGATCATATATAACGTTATTAGTTATGACTAATAACTTTACGTTATACATATGTACATTATATATGTATAACGTAAAGTGAAATTCTGTATTTGCCTGTCTTTAATTACATAGAGGCTAGAATGCGGGTATTACAGTATTTTACAAATAATTATTTGTACAAATCATTATGAAAATGATTAGTAAGAGTTTTTGAGAAAAAGTAAAGTATGCCTTTCTCTTTTAAACACTTTTCAAACAATTGTAGGAAATGTCCATATATCATTCGAATGGAACTAAAATAATTATTCTATATTCCTATTTTTACTTGGAATATAAACATAATCCTTTCCCTTATGAGAATCCTGAGGTTTCATCTTGATTGACTGTCCTTGTATATCATGCCTTAAATCCCCTATGAAGCTAAGATATGAATTTCATATAAGTAAACTTGAATATCATGGACTTGAGGAATGCATGTAAACATTACATTTTTTCCAGAATAAAACCGTTCTGGTATTCAGCTTTGATACACCTGGCTCGGTGACGAAGAGAGGCCTGAAGGCAGTGGTAGACCTGGACCCTGAGAGCCAGAATCTGACATTGGCCTACCAATCAAGTCTTACGTCTATGCAAGCCCAAGGTAATAAGAAATTTTCCCATGCCATTACTCTAAATGAGACCTAATTAAAAATTTCTACAAGTAGTAGACTAGTTTCAACCAGAGAATGTTTATATACAGTAACTTAATCCACATTAGTTTATATATTGTTTAAATCACACGAACATGTACTACTTTATTTTTCCTTAGCATATTCCCGATGATGGCATACATAGATTGGTCATCGTTTTATTTTTGTTGCATAGGATTTTGAAGGAAGGTCATCATCATCATAAAATATTGATATTTTAAAACCGATTGATTTGTCTAATAAATCTTTCTAACATAACGTAAAGTGCATACATCTAATATATATGCAGATACACACACACACAAACACACACACACACACACACACACACACACACACACACACACATGCTTATTCTTATATGCCTGAAATCTAAATGACTACCCATATATTAGATCATATAAGTTGTAACTTTGTTGCTTTACTTTATTCCAGGATATTATAGAAACACTCCCAACGAAATGTTAATTAAATTCGGCTTGGATATTAACAGCCAAAAGCATATAGACATACAGATGGGGGTAGAAATCCTGAATGGCACGAGTGGACACACTCTCACCGTCACTTACTTCCCAAAGTTATCGTTTGCTATTAATTCTAAAACTATTGTGGAACTCAAAGGTAAGTAAATAATATATTTACTAGATTAAAAAAAAAAATAGATTCATCTATTAAAATGGTTCAAATATATGAGGACATCAAAATGCATCCATATTTCATAACAACTTTACGTTGGTATTAAATTATTGATACCCACGTAAATTCAAAGAGAGAGTTTGTTGACCGTAGATATTATTCTAAGATGATTTTAGTTTTAACTACCTTGACCGAACCCCAACCACGTAAATTCATTGTCAGTTACATAAAATGCTTGTTCTGAATATTGCAATTCATTAGGTAAATATGACTCAAATTCGAAATCTGCGCAACATATTTGGTTTTGATTTTAATCTCTTTCAAAACCCTCACTCCCTTTGAGGGGGGCTCAATATATGCATTCATGACGTCGGCATATTTCATGGATGATTTGAGGACATTTGAAGACTCTCTTCGAAAGTCCCAGATTGCTTTGAAAGAAACCCGGCGTGGCCACATAATTGCGGCAGGTGGCGGCCAGGGAAATCCAAGGTGCCCCCATGTAGTGCAAACCGGTTGAAGCTAGGCGGAGAGGAAGACTAGCACCAACAAGGCAGTATGACGCTGGCTCGTCCTTGGGCTTCGTCCTGAGAGCAAGACCTACCGTATCTCTTTCAAAACCCTCGGCGTGGCCCCATAATTGCGGTAGGTGGCGGCCAGGGAAATCCAAGGTGCCCCCATGTAGTGCAAACCGGTTGAAGCTTGGTGGAGAGGAAGACCAGCACCAACAAGACAGTATGACGCTGGCTGGGCCTTGGCCTTCGTCCTGAGAACAAGACCTACCGTATCTCTATCAAAACCCTCGGCGTGGCCACATAATTGCGGCAGGTGGCGGCCAGGGAAATCCAAGGTGCCCCCATGTAGTGCAAACCGGTTGAAGCTTGGTGGAGAGGAAGACCAGCACCAACAAGGCAGTATGACGCTGGCTGGGCCTTGGCCTTCGTCCTGAGAACAAAACCTACCGTATCAAATCGGAATAATGAGAACACGTAGCCACGGTAGCTCCTAGAATTCCTGCATCACCGTGCCTCTAGTAAATATTAACTATATACCTCCTTATTATACCTCGCGCTAGTCTCAAGGTGAGAGGCGCTGTGGACAATGTGGTTGCAAATAAACAACACGAGTTAGGAGAAAACATTTACGCGCGGGAAATTCATTTAGTTAATATAAGAGAGAAAAAGTGGAATATATTAAGTATGATTTACATAATTTACAAGGCCTTTAGAGATCGCTAGATGTTTATAATTACGTTTAATTTAATATAATACGTATTTAATTGTATATGCAATAACCATATTTTCTTATACATACACACAAAACATCAGTCCCGTAACAGGCGATATAAGCCCACAGGAGAAATACATGTTCTTGTCACTCCAAAATAAATTAATTATATTTCTATATCTATTTATCGAGGACTCCCTTCAACAAAAAACAGCGTTCCATTAATTTGGTCACAGTGAAACGAAATAATTTTCAATTATGTATTTCGAACAAACTGTACATACGGTGCAGAACTAAGGGATGCCCCTAAGTCTTCCAATATCCAACATATACAATTCTTTCAGTCTGAAATTCTAAAAATAATTGCAACCGCTCTATATTATGAATCCAACTCTACCCTCCACCACGACTTTTCCAATTTTTTAATTTTCCTTTCGTCGAAGACCCGCTTCACGCTCTTCCATAGTGAACTCCAATTTCACCCTAATCCATATGCCTAATCTCAGTCGTCGGACTCCAATCCATACAACCCTACCCGGAGACTAAAATAGAGATGGCTTCGCGACCTCTTGAGCCTTAATGCCTAAACTAAAGGGATAATGGGCCCTTTCTGCTTGGATGTTCATTTATTTTTTATATTTATTCATTTTTTTTACGTTTATTTTTTTTATACATCTTCTCTGTTAACAAATTTCAAGATGTTTATTAACAGACTAATAAATAAAGCTTTTTTAATTATAAAAAAATATGTATAATTTTAATCTGTTCTCCCCAAAATAAATAAATTGAAATTGACTGAAAAATTGTCAACATATGGAGATTAAGTTCTATTTAATTTTCAGGTAACATCTCATGGGTTAGAAAAAGCGAGATTTCCCAGTGCCAAATAAATCTTAACCTTGCTACAAACCGTTTTGAAACTTCGATCACTGGCTACGGCCGGTTGACGGACGTCTCTGTAGCCACGAACCTCCGTATGGACTACACATTCGGGAAGGGGAGCTGGCAGACTGTCCGCTTCGAGATCATACTCGGCAACAAGTCTACCAAGTTTCTTGCCTCTTATCTCGGGCAGATGCAGCTCGAGTCTACAGCGTACCCTGATATCAATCTTATACTATCAATAACCTTTCAGGTAATTGATTTCTTCTACATTGATATTCATATCTTCTACATTGGTATTCGACTTTTATATCCTTTGTTCTATTATTGACTGCATAGAACCCATATATTTGTAGTCCTCCAAAATAATATTTGTAAACAACACTTTTCCCTAATGAACAAATGTAAAAAATAAACTTGAAAAAGTAAAAACACATAACGAAGTGTGTAATAATGCTTTATCAATTGAAAGTTAGATAAAAAAAAATTAATTTAGTGGTTTTCATATTTTTTAGACAATAAAAAATAATATATATAT
>KZ807702.1:329060-348197 GCA_000696205.2 Oncopeltus fasciatus | reverse complement strand
AAAAAAACTCTCCATTTGAACTTAGTAATTAAAGTTGATTAATTTTAACAAAATACAAATTTTTGAATCAAATTATTCTTGCAGACATTTAAAAACATATATATATATATATTTCTCATGTTTCGTTCAAAATGGATATAAATAAGAGTAAATGAGGGAATTGAATTTAACAAGCTGGAGAGAAGTCAGCCAGTGAGGTATGACCAATAAAGTTGACTCTAGACCGGCCGGGAGAGAAGAGAGAGGGGGGGTTCATACATCGCAGTAACTTTTATACCATCGTTATCAGTCATTTATCATAAAGTGTTTCAGAACAAAAATATGGTAAAATTATATTTTACACCTACAATGTTTTATTAATTTTTTCGTTACTCAAATACTATCAAAGATATTAAGATTATAAATTTTGGTATTCGTCTTAATTCCCCATTTTCATTTTTATTTCAATCAAAAATGACTTCTCTCAAGAGTTTCTAATGAAATATTCCTCCTAATTTCCTTTTTCTTCAATAATGCTATAGAATATAAATGTTACAAAATTGCATTTTACATCTATCTTGTTTTATAAATTCTTTCCGCTACGCAAATAATAACAAAGATATTAAGATTTTAAATTTGGCTCTCCTTCTTAAACCCCCTTTCATGGAGAGAAAAAAAAATTGAATAATGAATTTGGTTTAATTGTTTTAAAAATTGAGGAGGCCAGAACTCGTACAGTCTAATAATATATATAGGTAGACTCGTACAGACTCACTCAATTTTATATATTTATATAATTTTTAACGGACCACAATTGTAGCTTCTCCAATGTACGATTGGTGAAGATCTGTTAAAATTTCTTAAAAGTCACGTCACGGTACCAATGTATTTGCTATTCAAGCTATTTAGCTTAATCTGCTAATATTGTAATATTAACCATAAATAATCAGTATACAATGTGTGGATTACAATTACAATTTACAAATCCAACAAATCCTCTATTAAAAGCGATTCTGGCTTTCTTTTAAGTAACCTTGATCACTTCTTCTATCAACTATGCATCTCTTCTTCCCATCAGTGGTTGTTTTTATTTAGCAATCGATCTGTCTAACGATATGATCTAAAGAGTCGGAAAATTGCCAAAAAGAGAAAAAAAAGAGGATGAGAAAACATCTACCCATCATGAAAGATATCTGTAAGCTAACTCGAAATAGAATCCTGGAAGCGAAGTAAATATCTTTACACAATCCGAAAGAGATAAGATCATGTTTAATTAGGGTACAAACTCACATGATTTAATTTTTAGATGTTTCTTGTTGTGGTTCGGTCAAGATAAGCCTTTGTGATAGCCCTGAAGATGGCTTACAATGCAAGCCAAAACGTTGGCAGATAATTTAAGATATATACATTTCTTAAATTTCATTGATACCCAATAAAAAACATCTAATAATAATATCTAGAAAAAACAATCCATTTTCACATAATTTAAGTATGTGGGTACAAACTCAAGCTAAGCAAAAGTGCTTATTTATCATATTGGTCGCATATAAATTCATCGATATTTCTCAAAAAATATAAATAATATTGGCCCGAACTCCTATCTTTGCCCCCCTCCCCCACCAGCTTAAGACTGTTCTTTCTGTAAATTTTGGTTTCTCTTTAAACCTCAAAAAGGAATTAGTTTAATCTTATCGCAGATACGAATGTGCAAGGCACACACAAATGATGCGATTTAATATTTCTGTAAAACACCCAGTTTACCCAGCGACTGGTTATTACCAATAATTATTATTACCGCTAAAAAAGTTCCAAGAAAATGGAGCGTCCTTTTAAAAAAAGTTAACTAAACAAAATTGTCTTGAGGGATTATACTATGAAGTTAGGTATCTTAGTAAGCATAATAAATAATTTTATTTATTAGAATTATTTATCATGAGTCCATTAGTACATTGATTCCACAGATAATGAATAGTCGGATGAAGGGTGGGTATAGGGGAGGATCTTATTGCATGAAAAATGAGGGTGTTTCCCCTGTGAGGATTTGAAAAGTGACACACCAATCTGTAACTGTCAGGGTGATAATTCCATCTTGAAAAATATCCTTAGTAATTTTTTAGCCAGGATATTCTCAAATTTATTCAAAATCTAATTTCGCCGATTGATGTAAAGCAACACAGTAAAATATATATACATACCATAATTTATTATTCTCAATTTGTATTCCTTTAAATTTGTCAAACTTACAATACATTCAACCAATAGTTTCGTAATAGTTATTTGGTTACGCAAATAGGACCAAATGAAGTTAGTTTTCTACAGTTTAAATTTTTTTCTTGGCAGTTGTTCAATTTGAGTGCGCTTTAAGACTGCTAACAAAAATGGATAATAAACTGCATAAATAAATATGTAGTTCCTGCAGGGATGTCCTGGAACAGAGCGGCCATTCATCAGGACCCGCAGGAGAGATCGCCTTGCGCAATGTGATGTGTCCGCCCCGAAAACCGGTCCTTCCGACACACTTTTCTACAGACTCCAGACTCCGCTCTACAGACTCCGAGAGCCGCTGAAGAAATCAAGCTATTCACGTCGATAACAGTGCCTGACAAAGGTATTATTGGTACTTCTTAGGGGAGGCTAAAAATATGTCGCTTCATTATTTTATATAACATGTGTGAGTGAGTAAGTTTAGCTCTTTAGGATTCTTAATTTTAACAATAAAGATCCTCAATTCAGTACATAGATTTATTATTTAAAGCTCATAAATTAATTCGAGATGTAAATCAATCGAGAGAGAGGAAGGAGAAATTTTGTAAGAAAAATGCTGTTAATGAGGAAAAATTTAAAAACCATAGTTCGTTACCGTACGTCTAGAAAGGCCTCCTGTCTATTAAGATATATATATAAATCTAATTCGGTATATAGACTATTTTAAGCAGAAAGATTATTAATTTAATTATTTAATTAATTATTCTGAATTGTTTTATTATTCTTGTTGCTATATTAATGTTGTATTACATTGTTGCTTTATAATTTTTTGGTCTAAATATGATGTTAATGCAGTGAAACCATTAACAAAATAAAATATTTAAACAGGAATACAATATCTTAACTTGAAACCCTAAAAAAGAAAGATTAGGAACACATTTTTCAAGGGGAAACACTAATTCTGAAAGGGATTATTATCTCAAAGTTATAATCATGTATAAAAAGTTATAATCATCAAATTGTAACCTTCATTTAAATGTTTTCTTAGAACTGTTGTATCCGCATCAAATGAAATCAGGTACCCTATTTGTTCGGGGACAACCTAAGTTTCATATTTCATCTAAAACACTTACTTTTCTTTATAACATTTTTACTATAAAAGGTATGTTTATTATCTTTGTTTATTTTTGCTATGCTGCTACTATTCTAATAATTTGGTTTTAGCAAACACATGGCTATTTACCCTTAGATAAACTCNATTTAAAAAAACATTATTCTGTACATTTAAAAAAAAAATTATTCTGTACAAAAAAAAAAATTATTCTGTGCATATCATTCAAATTGTGGTAACTTAATCCCACATTTCATTTTTAATTTAATCGTGCAGGGAGCTAGAAAAAAACTCTACTCTGTAAACTCCCCGACTGAGGCAGTTTTATTTTCCTAGCTCCCTGCACGATTCTAATTTAAAAAAAGATCATGATTTTTGTGATCCAACACAGATTTCATCTTAATCAGTTCTAAATAATCAAGAGTTCACAAAAAGATGTTATTTACATTGACATTGTCAGATCTAGCTGATAGTAGAAAGAACAATAGAATAAATGAATTACATAACAATATTAAATTGTATATTGTCATACAATAAACATAGTTAAACATATCATAATTAAGAAATGCATTTTTTTTATGAGCTACATATGAGGAGGTATAACCTCCTCCATCCCAGATTCTACTTCAAGACGTGAACACCGAAAGTAGAAAGAGAAAGAGAGTATTTTGAACAGTTTATCAAATTCTGCTACAAGATTTTTTTTCCCCATAAATTATATTCTAAAAAGTTAAATAATTTAAAATTGTAGGCTATTTCAAATGCCAAATGTATTTTCAAGATTTTATACTGTTAACATTTTAAGTAAATAGATTTAATTGTCTCTTACGTAAAGTTTCAGACACTATCTAAGGATTCACACAAATTTCTTCATTTATATTTCTGTATGTATTCAAAAGAAAATGTTCTCTGAGAAAGTCTAGAAAAAAATAACTGGAAACTCATTTTAGTTTATCGAAAAACTATTACAAGCAATAATTATTTTCATGAATCTGGTTGTGAATAATTTCCAAAGCATTTCTGAAATGAAAAATTTATATTTTGGTTTCTAAAAAAAAAAAAAAAAAAAAAATTAGACGATTATTCGTGTGTGAGGTCGAGTTAATGTGAGGTCGACACAGAAGAAAGGGATAATTTGTACTCGGGAAACCTTAAATTATGGGCTTCCTTATTAGGCCTCTTCTGTTTTATTAGGAAATGAAATGTCGCCTACATGAAATGCTTCTTTCGGAGGACCAGTCGTCCAAATTCGCCACATAAGATAAATATAAATAAAAAGCATTTTGGAAATCATATTTCTTGTATGATTTAAATTGAATTTGATTAAATATTATAAGAAGTTGAAAATCAAGACAATGCTAACCTGGACGGAAACTTTAGCTTTGATTTATATAACGGATATCCTTTATAAAAATATTCAATGTCTCTGTAGTGTAATTTAAAGTACTATTAAGGCTTGGTGTTATTGGAAAACAAATATAGGAAAATAAATATTTTGGAAAACATTCCAAGTTGGATTGTCAAACTGCAGGGTGCAATGGATGTAGGGTCTGGCGCTAAACTGCACTTATGTTTCCAAAAGACATTGCGCGAATCAAAACGTGATAATCCGCATTGAGGTCACTTAAAATATAGCGGGGTAGTGAATTCTGCAAATTCCTTTGTACTAGGAAACTATGAAATTTAAAAGAAAAATTTTTTTAAAGAAATTCCTATGTCCATCCACATAATAACTATTCGCATAAACAATACATTACACCTCACCATGACCAATTGCTAAGAAATATCTTCCCGCTTCTAAAAATATCTCCCTGGCGTTAATGACCAAAGGTTGACACGCCATTTATATATTTAAAAAAGAAATCAAGAAAGATAATTCCTAATCATCATAATTATTTTTAATTTATTTTAATTGAAAATGGAATTTTAATTTAACCTCACACGCTAACTTTCTTGGATAACAAAATGTATTACAGAATATTTATAATTATGCTAAGAATTAAGATTCAATAATCATGATGATAAAATACATTTCATTATTAATTAATCTGCTACCTTAACTATTAAATCTGAATGTGTTTTACCAAAAATTTGGAGTTCATAAAGCCTATAATCTTAGTTTTCTGTTTATTTTATGCAACTCAATTTTTTTATAAAAACTATTTTGTTTTAATGCTGATTTTCCTAATAATTAAATACTTATTAAGTCAACAAAGCTATTCTAAAACTGATAATTTTTTTTTTTAAATTAGTTTAGTTTTGCTCATTAACGATTGTATTTTAATGCTATTATAAATACCAAACTCTCTTTAGGTAGCAAAACTAAGGATCTATGTCCTAAAGGGTTATATAAGAATTTAAGAATACCTTAAATTCCCCCCATAAATTGTTTATTTTAGCTAATTAATTGCTAATATATGTCTTTTACTATTATACCGTCGTTTAGATATATTATTGCACTGAGCTAAATGCTCTATTTAATTGTATTTGAGGTTACATGTAAACTAGTTTTTTTTTATTTAATTATCATATTTATTAATTAGAGTCTGTTAATAAGACCAATTGTAATTTTTAACAATGTGAAAAATAGTAACAAATAATGAAGTTACAATAGTGTCCAGTGGCACCACTCTCAACAAATAAACTGACATTCGTGTTAGTACAATTTACTCATATTGTACAAACATCTCCGGCTTGTATTTAAACACTGCGTGTCTAGTTCCTTGTTGTACGCGTACAATATTCCTAAGTTCATCGACAAAACTCGATCGAATAAAGTTGACATAAGTAAGGATTCATCAGGGACGTTAGATGGCCCAGGAGAAGGCATCAAGCGTCACTCTCTCACTCTCACTCTCTCTCTCAATCAATTCCATTGCCCTGAAGAAAGCCTTAAAAGCCAAAAATTTACAGTAAATTGGCATTATTTAAAACTTTTTGGGTTTACAAATAAGACTTTATTTCTCCAAATTTCAAGACCGAATCCCTGACCAATCTTTTCTCGTAATGTTTTATCTTTCTCCCCTAATGACCTAGCTGCATTATTTGCATTTTAGTACAGACATATGGTCAAAACTGAATGCCATAATTTACTGTAATGTTCTTATTGTATTCTCATTTGATGGAGTGTGGTGGATGGATATCTGTTTCAGGAGGAGGGATGTAGGTGGAGAGAGACTGTGTCGTTTTGTCTACCAGAGGCTGTTCACTGAACAGTGCCGCTTCACCATCAACTACNATAGAGAGAGAGAGAGAGAGAGAGAGAGAAAGAGAGAGGTCGGCTGAATGTTCGTCTTACATTGCTGGGATCCACCCACTTTTCTTTTGCCTTCATTTTCTCTCTGGGTCGTTGGAAGAGGTCATGGGAAAATAGGAACAGTTATCCTGACAGGAGCTCACTGTGTGTGCTTTAGTGGGGCAACTGTAATTAACGAATTTCTTATTATGAATGACAGGGAATTTATGGAAAAATGTACGTGTTACTCATATTCCAGCCAACATTCTAATTGATTCCAAGTTGTCGTATTTATTTTACATTTACTAAATAATATATTTGTATGTACAGCTCCATAAAGTCCATAAACTATAATATTGATTTACGAAAATAACTCTCACCGAGCAAGGGACTTAACAGATTTCACATGTTTTATTAAATATGGAATTAAGAGGTGAATGAGAAAATATAATTTGCAGGTCGTTGAGAGAATAATGGTCGTGTAAGTAAGATCATTAAGGCAAGCTTTAGCCAGCTCGGGGGAAAGGTGGAGAACAGACATCTTAGCTATATTTGTAAATATAATTTTATAGGTTTTTTCGGTAAAATATTTTAGAGCTTGCGTTAAGATATTACATACTGAACCTATTAATCGTAATGAAATCATTAGCAACAAGAAGAATAACGAAGATATGATTATAAATAACCACTTTCCTCAAACCCCTTTCTCTTTAACCTACTTAAAATTTAATTATTTCTAACAAGAAATGCAAGGGAATAGAATAAAGAATCTACTACCTCAGCCAGGACTCGAACCCGGGTCTCCTACTTTCGGGCAAGCATGCTATCCTTAATACCACCGAGGCAGGCTAGATAATCTCTTCTATGTACACTCCGCACTCTACAGGGAGTCTAAACACCCAAGTAAGACAACAAATATATCGTCTTATACTCGAATGGAGCTAACATTGCTATCTATTAGACATCTCGTTTTTTTTTTTTGTTTTTTTGTGTGTGTGTTTGTAAGTGTCTGTGTCAACGTTCTACTAAAGTTTTGTCAATGGAGTTCGGCATACAGCCATTAAATGGAAAACAAAATACTAAGTTCATTATTGAGCCAAATAAAAAAAAAAAGAAAGGTGTAAACAAAACCAGTATATTTTTACCTTTGCGGCTTAAAAGCCATAATTGGTTGTTTTTCCAATTTGAAATTCGGCTTATCACTTTTAAATATGTTTTGAGAGAAGTTTTCTAGTTAAAAAGCTTAATCGAGAAAACTAAACAGCGCCAGTTAGGGGATGTGACAGTTAGATGCACTTCAGGCGGAAACCAATATCGAATAGCCTGCAGATGATGCTCATGTATCGAAACATTCAGTTTATGATAGAAAATTTGGAGCTCTGAGACTGAGGTCCTAGATCCCCAAGGAAATTTATCCGACTCCAAAATTATAGGGGTTGATTTAAATTACTGGAGTATTATCCAAAGTGAAAAATAATAACCCAGTTTTTAACTAATTAACGGCTCATTGAAAAACCAAACAAAAATATAGTTATTAGATTTTTTTTTTGTTGAGGTTCCGCCTAGGTAGCTGCAAAAAAGTGCATTTTTAAATTATCTGCCGACATTTCGGCTTACATTGTAATACATCTTCTGAGCTGTCATGAAGGCGAGAGAGGACGTGGTGTTTTTAAGTTCACATTTTCATGACAGGACGTCCTCTCTTGTCTTCATGATAGCCCTGAAGATGACTTACAATGTAAGCCGAAACGTTGGCAGATAGTTTTTTAAAGATACATTTTTTTTTTTTTTCACCTTGACAGAACCCCAACAAAAAAAACATCTAATAATAATATCTAGGTCAAAAAACACAAAAATATAGTGTTTAACGATTTGGATATCAAGATTGGATAAAGAGTGAATAGGTTTCAATTGATCATTCTGCAAATTGTAAATATATTTTAGCGTAGATTTATTTCAATATCTATAAATTCTTCATCTAAAACTTTTTCTCGTTATTTTATTTCATTTTAATTTGATCTGGTCTATTTAGTAGACTTGCAGTTTTTGAATGAATACTTTTGGAATTGTCTTCCCTTGCTAAATGCAATATGTACCAGTGAGTTGTATGGAATGTTGATGGCTATCCCCCGATACCAAGGCTGTGTTTTGTTTTGAAAGTGAGTCCAGGTAGCCTTGGTCTCTTGGGAGCAAAGGTTTCCCCAGCAAAATGTCAACTCCTTTCTGAGTTTTTTTCTATAGATTTCTATTTATAATCCAAAGGGTATTAAAGATTCTAAGTAAATTGATCAGTTGCAAGGATTTTACTAATCAGAAATAGGTCTCCTAATAGAATTTTAGCTCATGTAATATGACCCACCATTTTTTTTCTACTTAAAGATACGCCTAAGGAAATTGTCATCCATTTTATAATAAAATAAAAAAACATTAGAACGAGGCAAGAATTTGGTTTCCTTATTCTCGATTGTGTACATAAATTCCTCAGTATATATTCTTGAAAACATAAATTGATAATTGAAAGCTAGATTAAAGTTCCTATTAACATATGACCCTTCATCTTTTGTTTTTGTTTAACTAATAAAATATAATAAAAACAAAATATTTTATTAAATAATTTTGAAATTTTCTATCAAATTTTTTTTTTTTTTTTTCCGTTTGGATAAGTAATGGCTCAGTAAGATATATCTCCGAAATTACGATTTTATTCTTAACGAATTTCCTAAATGAAATAAACTTTGAAATTATTCCATTTTTTAAAGATTACTTTTTTTTTCTTCTTTATTAAGCGGATTTTGTTCCACAAAATCTGGTTAATCTAATTAAAACCAAATTTACGGGCGGGAAGAGCAGATCACTATGAATGAAACGAACGAAGGGAAGAAAAGTTAAAAGACGGTTATAACAAGTTAGCATCACGAAATGGATAAGTTTAGGCACCGGATATATTAGAGCATATCCACATTTCTTCAATTTTGGATAAATCAGTCAATATCAAAAGTTATGGTCACTCCCATTATACCCGGTTACTATTTATTTACATTTTTTTTTTTTTTTTTTTTTTAAGTTGAGGCCATTTATGTATTTGTTGTTTTTATTTTAAATTAGTGATTAAACAACATTTTTATCATCAGAGGCCCTAACATTAAAAAAAAAAAAAATGTGTATCTATTAGTGGGCAAGAAATTATTTCTATGCATGTTTTTGAATGCTGAAATCCGGAATTCAGGAAGAGAGTCCTTTATTACAATTTCCTGTAGGTAAGTTTTTATTCTTTGATAAGTTATTATGATCCTTCATAAATTATATTTCCTACCGGAAGTCTATGTAACGTGTTTATTAATATTAAAAGTTTTCATAATGATTACTAAAAATTAGTTACAAATTATTTAATAATAACAAGTCGGTTTGCTGATTATATGGTCAAATGTATGGGAAATACATAACGTGCTACCACTACCATGTATTACTTGAATCAGGGATGGGTGATAACTTCATAAGAGCACAATGAGGGTAGCTTATCAGTTCCCTGCAACACCAATGAGCTTTAGAAAGTAAATAAATGAGGAATCTTACCTATAGCTATGCAGGCAGGACCCTGTAGAGCGTCCGACGAGAGTTGAGTGATCGCCAGAAGCAGATCTCCCACAAGAAGACAGGCGACGTGGTTGGTCTGGCATCGCCAGTGGAGGACGTGGTAGGTGCTGGGGAGGAGGCAGCTGGCTATCAACGTCACCGCCAGGAAGAACACGGACAAGAACAATCCCATCGGGTAGACGGTGAACCGTATGTCGTCGTGTTTCTGCTTCACCGGTGGCGGGCAAGTGAACACGTGGACCTGGTCAATGGGGTACTCGGCAATCTTCTCCAAGCAGAACTGGGAGTTCGCCAGGATGCGTCCATCGCTCTCCTTCAAAGTACCGTCCTCCTGCAAGAAGTAGGTGTCGTTCACCTTCCCACCCATGATGTAGCCCGCGTTCGGTTCCGCGCAGTCCGGGAAGTTCTCGGTGACTCTCAGATGCGAGAACTCGTTCTCCGGCACTCTGGATAGCTGGCAGGATTGCTTCCTCTCGCTGTAGATGCTCCCGTTACCGCAGCACTTCCGCACGGAGACTCTGCCGTCCTTCTCCTGCTCGACACAGACGAGGCCCCCGTTCGCGTCGATGCAGTACGAGTCGGGATCCACGAAGGGGTTGGAGCTGACCTGGCTGTTTAGACTGCCATTGACGAATATGACGGAGGGCGGGAAGGTGCCCGGTTTGCTGAGAGCCGTGGGGTGCAGACAGGTCTTGGGGAAGGTCTGGTTGAAGGTCCAGTCTTTGGGGAAGGTCCCTGGAGGGATGAAGCTACCCGTGTAAGGGTTGTAGATGACGGGGGCCCATGGCGGCATTCCGGGGGTGTGTTCGCACTGGCCTGTAGCGCTCAGACTGTAGTCTTCCCGGCAACATATGTTGATGGTGACGGAGATCGCGAGCCTGGCGAGGCCCAGCAGTAGTACGACCGTCCGAACCGACATCTCGCCGGCAACTGGTTTCCAGACCCTCATCCCCACCACAGGACTTTCACTCCCCGCCTCTCCCCTCCCTCCGCTAACATTCCCCCCTCATTAACATAACTATACTTCTTACATTTCCTTGTAACCTATGCATTAGCTATTTTTGTATTGGACAAATATAAATCTGTTATATATATATATATATATATATATATATATATATATATATATATATATATATATATATATATATATATATATATATATATATATATATATATATATATATATATATATATATATATATATATATATATATATATATATATATATATATATATATATATATATATATATATATATATATATATATATATATATATATATATATATATATATATATATATATATATATATATATATATATATATATATATATATATATATATATATATATATATATATATATATATATATATATATATATATATATATATATATATATATATATATATATATATATATATATATATATATATATATATATATATATATATATATATATATATATATATATATATATATATATATATATATATATATATATATATATATATATATATATATANTGTGTGTGTGTGTGTGTGTGTGTGTGTGTGTGTGTGTGTATGTGTGTGCGTGTGTCGTATGTTTCATTATGAATTTTTAATTCTTTTATGTATTTTAGACGTGGTAGAATATAGTGTAAATACATATAGCTTAAAGAGAAAAGTGAAAGTATTAGGTATAATCACTAAGCTCTGCTTTATATTGGTTGGGAAGAAAGAGTGGGGGGAGTGCTTATTCATCGTTACATTTCTTCCAAAACAAGTGTTGTTTTTTTTGTTTTATTGTAAAAATGTTATGTAGTCTAAACGTTGGATAACTAAATTTTACACAGATAATGAATGTTCTATAGATTTTTTCTTTCAAAATATTATAAATAAAAGCGAACATATTACCTTAACAAATTTTGGTCTCCCTGAAAATCACCCTTTTCTTATTTTTATTTTGATTGAAAAATACTTCATTGAAGAGTTTTCAATGAAAAGTCATTAATGCCGAATTCGGTTTTTCCATTTTCAGATAAGAGGGTTCGCTCTACACTTTTAATAAATTCTTAAACAACTTACTTAACATTTTTTGGAAGCTAGAGCGCTGTATATATATTCTAAGATGATTTTAGTTGGGGTTCGGTCAAGTGTATATGACCAAACCCCAACTAAAATCATCTTAGAATAATATCTACGGTCAACAAACTCTCCTTTTGAGCTGTATATATATGTATGATTTCCGAGGTAACTAGCTGACTGTCAAGCTTTGTGTGGGGTGGTTTGTCAGGGATTCCGTCTTAAAAACTGAACAAATAAAACCTTTTTGTTAAAAAACTATTTTTTTTTTTTTAATTTTTGCCTGCGTTTCGGCCTAAATTTTTGGCCTTCTTCAGTGCAAATCCTCATCATTTACCAGCAAACAGCATTTACTTTCCATTGAATCTATTTTGTCTTTTGCTTTCTTAAATACTTCATTTCCAAATTTATAAATAAATGAGTGATGAAAAACGACTTCTTAATTTGAACTAATTTATACCACAAATGGTTATGAACTGAAACCACATATGTACCAAGAAACAGTGATAACAATTGGTTAATAACATGAAACTAACACAGATCTAATTATCCCTATTCTAGTCAGCATTTAGCGTGTGTTGCATATCTCTATGTCAATTTCCATTATGTATCACTATGTATTTACTTCGATAGAGTTAACGGTTACTGCTCAAAGGAATAAGCTTGAGAGAAAAGATGGCACATCTTATCTATAGCCTTTAGTGATATAAAAAACACAGCTTATCTCGAAGTCTGTTATCATTTTGCTTTCCTACTTAGTTTGCAGTACCTATACCGCCGTCTTTCATACCCCGTCATTAAGACAGTAAACCATTCTGAAGACAAATCTCTTGTCCATCGTGTGCACAGATTATTGGAGAGTTAGTATTAGATTAGGTCTGCAATGTACTCTCAGTAATAATTAATGGAAAAGGGTTTTGTGACACTTTGTCAGCCTTTTCTCATTTCTATTTCATTTAGCCTTATTTCACTGTCTATTATAGAAAAATATTCAAAAATTTTATTTTACTAAGTATAAAATTGAAGTTCGTATGATTATGTCTTCTTCTGAAGTACGTGTCTTTCAACTTTACTTAAATTGAATTTCATGTAATAACAAATTATAGCTTATTTTCCCTTTATGCCCTCCTCTTTCCCTCCATTTAATTGAATAAGGAAAGANTATATATATATAATAAAGGGGACCATGGTTTAAATATTTCAATGCATGATTGGTAAAAATGCTTTAATTGTTTCAAAGCAACGTTGTTAATTTTGTTGATTTTCAAAATTCACGTTATACTAACAAGTGAATAGCTTGATTTCAGTAAGCAAGCAATCTGTGAACTCAAGCAACCATCTAAGATTTATGAAATGTTAAGCGGAGACCCCTCCAGAATAACAAGATTTTGAGTGATAACTCCTCCACTTCTTCCTTGAGTGCTGAATAAATGTATGGCATCTGATGAACATACTGAAAGGCAGCCACCAGAAACATGTTGGACCAACACTTATAGCACAAGAACGAGACTCAACTGAACCTTGTGGTACTCCATATGTGCCGCTTTGACGACGCATGCGCAGAAAGCATAGAGCGGCTGGTTCATCTCCGACGACGGCGCACTCTGCAGAAATGATTAAATACTGCTGTGCTTGGAGTAATCCCTTTCAGCGTTCCCAAAGAACTGTATATCTCGAGAGATTTGCTTCTTTCAGGAACTCTATATCTCGCTGTCACTGTCAGAGGAGTACAGACACTCCAGTATAGTATAGATACTCGCGTATATTTCCATAAATAAACAAATTAAGAGCAGAATGTGAACTATGAATACTGATTTTTGCAAATATTATTGTCTTGTGTTATTTAATCCCATGTAAATTTTAACAATTTTTAGTGCAAGGGAAAAGAATAATAAATCTAACTGTCTCAGCCAGGACTCGAACCTGGATATCCTGCTATCCGGGACGGTGCATTTTCCACTTATGGTCATTTATCAAATTAAAATTTAAAAGTAAATAACGAGAGTGATTTAAACTGCTTGTCAATGTCAGCTCCTCCGAGCATAAGGGATATATTCGTCGGCTTCGGAGTTTGGACTCTCGACACTAGTGCGGGGAATATAATGACTTATCAGACTTGTCTCGGTAGCGTAAATGGAAACGCATCGGCCCGGATAGCAGGAGGTCCAGGTTCGAGTCCTGGCTGGTACAGTTACATTTTTTATTCTGTTCCCTTACACTAAAAATTGTACTAATTTTTACAGTTCTTCCAAATGTAACTTGAAACTTTTGAGTTTTTTAGGTTCAAGATATCCGAAGAGGGTTAAAAAAATAACGAATTTACTTTATTTAATATATTTCTTGATATATGTTTTTCGTTGAAATCTTTCAGGATAAAAGTGTTAGAAAATTCCAAATTCCAAATGTAATTTTTTAATCTTCCACCAGTCTGATAAAAAAAACCACAAATTTAAGTTTCTTTATGTTATATATGAAACATTTTGACCGGCCGATATTTTTAGCTAAGGGAAATCTGCGGTAAAACAATGTTCAGACTGGCAGTCTGTTTTATTATTTCCTAGTTTTCATAAGCAATATTTATCAATGTAGACAGATCACTTCAGAAATACTGCTTTGACGTCATTTTGGAATTTCTTAATATGAATAAGAAGATTGTTTATTTTTACGGAAGTTTATAGCGTATAGCATGCCAAGGATATGTTTGGCCTTATGACATTTACCCTTTTTCATTTTGTTATTTTCTTTTCTCACTTCTTTAAACTCCTGAGAGAAAAAAAAAAAGTATTTTTTCGCTCTTTTCAAACTAAATACAGCACCATTTTTTAGTTTCCTGTTTCTGGAGACTATTGGCCTGAAGATGGCAGTTTGACCGATTTAGTTGAAAATAAAAATTTAACTGGGAGAGATTATTTTCTATTAGTAAAAAAAAAAGGTTTTACTGTTAATAAAATAGTTTAATCTTTTGCTCTCTCATTTGTTTCCAGAGCTGAATTTCATACTGTTAATGATGTTAATGATAAATAAAAAAAAGGAATATCGACAAAATGAAAATAATATTAATGCTTGATTCAAATCTATATCGAGTTGAAGTTTTGATATTGGTTAGTGGTAAAATTTCATTTGGACAGGAGCTAACGAATATTTTGTGTTCCAGAAAATATTCGTATGTTACAAATCTCCTTTTCAGCAGCTTGAAATACATAATACAATTTATAACGCTAAACCTTCCACGACGAAAGATTTGTTATGATTGCGAAGAAAACCTCGAGTGAGGTTACAGTAGGTTTACAAACACTTGATATTTCTATATTCTAATTGTCGATTTGATTTTTTTTTACTTCCCTTTCAACCAGTTTGTATCATGGAGGGAGGGGCTCTCTATAGTTTGCCACGCCATTATAAGCACCCATGGCTCAGGAGAAGCTTATATTTAAGAGATGAAAGCTTGCCCAACGGGATTTGAACCCGCAGCGCTAGTATTGCGAGACCAAAACGGTCCCCTGAGCTAGCCGGCTTTACACCATTCTAAATTTTTGAATAAAACTTTAAAAAATAAGAAATATAAGATAAGAAGAAGAAAAATAATAAGAAGAAGACTCACCACTAACGAGAGTCATTTAACCAGCATGACAATGTCAGCTCCTTCGAGCAAAAAACTATATATTCGTCTGCCTCAGAGGTTAGACTCTCGACACTCGTGCGTGGAATTTATTAACTTATCAGGTTTGTCCTGGTAGCGTAAATGGTAACGTACCAGCCCGGAAAGCAGGAGATCCAGGTTCGTGTCCTGGCTGGTTAAGTTAGATTCTTTATTCTGTTTTCTTGCACTAAACCGGGTTAAAATATATGTGGGATTAAATACAACAAAAAAAAAAGAATACTTATAAAATTTAAATTTAAAAATAAGATTAAATTACGATAAATAAGAAATATCGATTGTTTGTAAACCTACTGCAATCTAGCTGGAAAAGGTTCATCGTTTTCAATTGTATAGTATATTTTTGTCTACTTTTTAAACTGAAATCCATACTTCCTAGTAACACTTACCTTATTCTTAAGTCTTACTTATCCAACCGTTTCTTTAGGGTTCAGAAAAGATTAGATTACTCCGATTTCTACCAAGTGGAAGCGGGAGTTCCTCAAGGTAGTGTGATTGGACCTATCCTATTCATCCTGTACACTGCTGACATCCCTACCCATCCAAGTACCCTCTTAGCTCTATTTGCGGACTACAAAGCTATCCAATCCTTCTTTCCCGATCCCAAAACTGCTTCTAAAAACTTACAATATCACCTCGAAAAATCAAACAATGGTGTGGCAAATGGAGAATAAAAATCAATGAAGAAAAATGCGTTCAAGTTAATTTCCAACTGCGGAAGACTTCCCTGAAATTGTGAAATTTAACAATATTCCTTTACCACATTCTAATTCCGTTCGTTATCTTGGGTTCCATCTTGACTCACGACTTACATGGGGAGAACATACTAAAATTAAAAGACAAGGACTCAATCAGCGATATGTACTTCTTACCGACTCATGAATAAGAACTCCATTATTACGATAGAGAAAAAACTGAGCTCTACAAAACCTTATTACGACCAATCTGGACTTACGGAGTAGAAATCTGGGGTGCCGCCAAGCCTTCCAACATCCAAAGAATCCAGTCCTTTTAATCCAAAACCCTCCGAATAATCGTAAATGCTCCCTATTATGTATCCAATTCATCCCTTCACCAAGATCTTAATATCCCTTTTGTTCAGGATCTAATTTCTTCCCGCTTCAGCCTTTTCCACAGTAAACTGCCATACCATCCTAATCCACTAGCACAGACCTGGTCTTTCAAATCCAACCTCTACAACCCTCCCTGTCAACTCAAACGAAGATGGCCCCGCGACTTCCTGGGGACATGTTCTGTAAATAATTTGAAAGTGGTGTCATTGGTCACCTCCTCTCCTCATGTGATTGACATTGAATGTCATATTTACTTCATTGTGATCAAATTACAAAATCAGAATGTAATAAATAAATAAATGTTAAAAAAAAGTATATTTTAAGCTCCCGAGGAGAAATCTAATAACGCGAAACTAGTTGGGGCAATAAATAAGTTTTATAAAAATTTATTTTTGACCTTTCGCCTTCATTAAGAAGAAGAAGAAATTATCCAACAGTTTTTGATATAAGGTGAAGGTCAAAAACAATTTACAATAATTCAAACAATTATTTATTCATTATCAATACTTGAGAAGTAATAAACATAAGCTTGCAGGAATTGACCAGGGCTTTGATCAGTACATATGCTCAGTACATGTGCTCAGTACATGTTTAAAAGAAAGTTATGTGAGGTATCCATTACATATTTTTTTCGTGTATAATTAAAAAGAGCTGTATTATGTTGCAAGTGTGACGTTGGGGACCAGCTGTGGTGGGTGTTGGCTTTCACGGAGGCAGCACTTATGTGCTCAGCAGTAGAGCGACTGCTCATTCATGATTGAGTGGGCACTTACGCAATACAAAAAATATGGTTCCAACATCACACAAAGCGTACTCTCTCCCTGGACTGTCACGGAATCATATTTCTGCACTTGTTTTAACACTATTTTATAGAAAATATTCATAATCAGGAAATGTTCCAAAATATATTTGCCTACCAACATAATTGAGAATAAAGATCTCGGGAAAAAGTACAAATTATTGTATAAATAACTTGTGAGCTCATTCTTTTTATATCCGTTTATATCTTTAACAGGCAATCATATTTTTTTTATCATTAAGCTAGTAATTACAAACAAGAATCCAGCTGCAAAACTAGATTTTTTTGTTTTAAAAAGAGTCTATAAAATCCCATTGCTGATTAGAGCACAAAAAACAATAATTTTCAACCGCCCAAACAAAAATGGGTAATTATTCTTGCTATCAGATATTTTTGCACTTGAAAGGAGTAAGTCAGAAAGTAATAAAAAGGTTATCGGGTAAATCACGGACTTAGTAAGTAAATGAAATAACTCACTTCTTAGTTGGGGTTCGGTCAAGGTAGATCCAAAAAAAATAACAACTCAAATTTAAAAAAAAAAAGTGTATTTTTTAAAAAGATTATCTGCCAACGTTTCGACTTACATTGTAAGCCATCTTCAGGGCTGTCTGTCATGAAGACGAGAGAGGACATCCTGTTCCTAAGTTCACATTTCCATGACTGACTGGGTAATGACAGACATTTCTGTCATGGAATGTGAACTTAGGAACAGGATGCCCTCTCTCGTCTTCATGATAGTTCTGAAGATGGCTTACGATGTAAGCCGAAACGTTGGCAGATAATCTTTATAAAAAATACACTTTTTTTTTAATTTGTATTTTTTTGGATCTACCTTGATCAAACCCCAACTAAAATCATCTAATAATAATATATACGGTCAAAAACCTCTCCTTTTGAACATATAACTCACTTCCATTTCTTCAACTGACGGTGGTTAGAAAGTAGGGCTAGGGACTATATTTCGCGTACTTTCTTGTGAAAATATTCAGCCTTTAAGCATCCCAAATAGAAAACTTATGGTTGAAAGCGGAGTGGTTGCGGCTCAGAGGGAGAAAATTTATATTTGTAATATCTCCTTTATTTAAGTTTGGAAATAATTAATGGGACTTAACGAGTGTAAAATATAATTTCCTAACTATCAATAATATAATTATAAAAAACGCTCGTTAAGAATAAAATGTACGAATATATCTTATATTACGACGTGTAAGCTTTCTCCCACTCATCTTTTTCAACAATCCTATAGGAATACTTAGTGGTCATACATTTCTTTTCTTTTTTTTAAATCCATCTTTAAAGATGAAATATTGGAATGCCCTTCTTCTTTTTCAGAGAGAGAGAGAGAGATTCAATGTTTTGGCTTCCCTTGAAGAATTGAAGAAATTTCACATCCTGTCTGCTCCTCTGAAGCAAGGA
>KZ807702.1:295178-310934 GCA_000696205.2 Oncopeltus fasciatus | reverse complement strand
TTTCCTTAGATTATATTTGTTGGGGTTCGGCCAAGGTAGCTCTAAAAAAGAAATACAATTTAAAGAAATTTATTTTATTATCTTCCAACGTTTCGGATTACATTTTAAGACATCTTCAGGCTATCGTGAAGGCGAGAGGGGACGTTTAGTCACCTGGATCAAATGTTCTTGACTGGACCATTGGTTATCCACATCCCCTCTCGCCGTCATGATAGCCCTGTAGATGGCTTACAATATAAGCCGAAACGTCGACAGATAATAAAATATCAGTTCTTAAAATAGTTCTTTTTAGGTATGAACCTTGACCGAACCCCAACAAATTGTGTAGTTATCAACATATTAACGTTTTATCAGATATGACAAATTTCTCCAAAACAAATTTTTTGTAAGTTATTGGGATCTAAAGCTACTCGGCAACCATTGAGATTGAAGGGGAAGTGATTTAAAGTACGGANTTTTCTTGTCTATCATAATAGTATATATTCGAATTACAGAAAAAATGTTAATAATATTTTTAAACCGTTTTCTGCATCTCTTGAGGTACTAATAACTTCGCTATTCCCATGGCATTTATAAATTCACAAATAAAATTTTAATAAACCTAAATATTATCGACGATTTAACTTCTCAAGATAGTCAAGAAACTATGCACTTTTATTTTTAATATGATCAAAGAAAAATAAAGAACGTTCAGTTTCTTCCCATTTAACATCCATTGAATATATTTATATATTAAACCTTAGGAGTGCTGAATGAAAATAAAATTTCTCATTTTGTGGAAAACCAAATATTCCCAATTGAATTTCAGTTGTATATCCGAAAACAATTTTTTGTTACATCTAGACAAAATATGCTTTCAATTAATCAATAAAGATCAATTGTATTTCGCTCAAATTGAATTAAATTCTCTAAAAGTTATAACTTTTAATGTCTTATTTTGTCCATAAACCAGGAAAATATGTCAAATCAATGGATCCAAGTACAATTTACGTTAAACTGCTAAGTTGAGAACCCTTTAAGTGAAACAAAGAAGATCTACATTATTTCTTTTTAACTTTTATTATTTATTACATTTCTTTTAATATAAAAACATTTTGTAATTTTATTACAATGAAGAACAAAAAACACTTTAACATAAGAAAAATAACATTGAATGACAATCGCATGAGGAGGTGACCAATGACACCGCTCTCAAACATAACTGAAAAATTAAAATGTTTCCAAGATGTAAAATAACTTTATAACCAGTTTATTTTAAACATTAAATATAATTTTTATAAACTCTATGGATACAGAAATCTATATAACGAGTTTCGTCTGCATTCTTTAAAAATGTACCTAAGTACAGAGTTCCATAGATCAAGCTGTTAAAAAATAAAGCGACTGTACAAATATCTACAGTGTTATTGGCTCTTGATGTGATATTTATAAAGGTTCATCGCAAAGAGTTTAAATAATTTTTATTTAATAATAACATTAGACCTATCCCCGACTATCTCCTCCTCATAAAGGCTTTTTGTGTTACACTGATCGTCAGGCAACAATAATTTAGTTGTATGTACAACTCATTTATTGTATAAAATTAACGTGGGATTAAATAACACAACTAATAACAGTATTTAAATTGTATATTTTCTTTAACTATATACCTTCTGTGAGTTTTAGGGCTCAGCTCATCAAATTTTACCCTACAGTCAATAAAAAAANTTGCTCCAAGAGTTCAAATACCGAATATTGTTTCTCTATTTTAAGAAATTCTGGTGTTACAGTGCGTACATACATGGGTGTGTTTATGTATAAAATATAAATATTATATGAGGAGAAGTTAGTCAGGTATTGAGTCTTGAGAACAGAAGAATTATAACTGATTTTCAAACAACAAAGTTCTTTTTATTATCGCCAACGTTTCGGCCTAAATTTCAAGCCTTCATCAGGGCTTAGTAAAAGAAAACATACAAAAGTAATATAGAAACATTTCTGTATGTTATAACACAAAACATGAACATTTAAATGTTTTATCATTTCATTCATTTATTATTTCGTTGTATTATAACATATAGACATGTTTCTTCATTACTTCTGTACCTTTTCTTTTGTTACTCAATCCTGATGAAGGTCTAAAATTTAGACCGAAACGTTGGTGAACAAAAAAAAAACTCTTTCGTTAACGAATCGGTTTTAACTCTTCAATTCCCAAGACCGAATCTCTAACGAACCTTCCCTAATAAAGCTTGAAGGTCAACTAGTAACGTCAAAGTAATATATATTATATGTAANAATAATAATAATTTTCTTTGAAATTAATTAAAATACGATTAGAATTTAATACAAAAGTATGTGTCATTAGTATGAGCAGACTAGAATTCACCTATTGCCAGTAACAAAAAAAAGAACAGCTAAAATTGAATAAAAATTAAAAATGATAACAAAATATAAATAAAAATCTAGTAAAATTGAGACAGACACAGCTGATTCCTGTTCCCCACTCCGAGTAAAGAGAGAAATCGCAAATTGTATATTATGATAAGGAAGGGGACTGAACTTTCACTTGTCAACCTTACAGTCATCCTTTCTCTTATTCAATTTAAATTTCAGGTTTAATTTCTAAGGCATCTCATTTATTCAATTTGTTTATTTTACTTTCACATGAAGTCCCTTGGAGAAATTGGAGAAGCCAAAATTACGATTTGTTAAAAATTATATAAATATTTTTTGTTTTTTTGTTGGCTTTAGTGCCCGCAATTTTTAAAGTAATGAGACCAAATTCGGTATTTAAACTTCCTTTTGTCAACCGTTGGATGAGCTCGTTAATGGCTGAAATCTGTCGAGGGTGGATATGATGACCAAAATTTCGAATCTTAATATCTTCGTTATTATTAGTGTTAGGTAAAAAATGTATAAAACGAATCAGGTTTAAAATACATGTTCCATGTATTTATTTAAAAAAAAAACAGTAACGAGATATTAAAAGAGATATATAAGAATGTAATTCGAATATTGAATGTTTTTTTTTTCTTTCTTAAATAAAGATACCAAATGCGACATTTAGGCTTTTCATTGTAAACCCCTGAAAAAACTAATTTTAAGTTGAAATGGAATTAGAGAAAGGCGGGTTATAGATAGGGACCAAAATTTATATTCGTAATATATTCGTTGCTATTTCAGTTACGAAAATTTAATTTTCTAACGACTATATTCTACTATATTTTGACGAAATACGCATATTGACGAGGAAATTTACGAATTTAACTTCGACGGTTGAGCGCTTCCCCTACTACTCTACTTTTCTGTCCAGTCTTGAGGAAATTTTAGTGGTCATACTTTACCCCCGTTCATTCCTCTCTCCAGCTTGTAAATTGTACTTCCTCATTTTACTCTTATCTAAAATAATCTTAAATGAAATTTGGGAAATCTACTTAAATTACACATCTCCTGTGTGATGGACTTTTTATTAGTTAGTGCTTGTGATACTTTATCAAAGAAAATACATTCACTCGAAGATTATGAGTGTCTTTTCCCAATAAAGAAATTCAATCATTAACATTTAAAAAAAAAAAAAGAAAAAAAAATTGCGTAGACCAATAGAATATAACGATTTTTTATTTTTTCGTTTTTTTTGACCCCTCTCACCCACTTACTTTTCATTCTCAATTACTAAAGGTTACAGTCTACTTACAAACAATTCAACTATTTGCTCCAAGAGTTCAAATACCGACTACAGTTTCTCTATTTTAAGAAATTCTGGTGTTACAGTGCGTACATACATGGGTGTGTTTATGTATAAAATATAAATATTATATGAGGAGAAGTTAGTCAGGTATTCTGTCTTGAGAACTGAAGAATTATAACTGATTTTCAAACAAAAAAGTTCTTTTTATTTTCGCCAACGTTTCGGCCTAAATTTCAGGTCTTCATCAGGGCTTAGTAACAAAAGGAAACATACAAAAGTAATATAGAAACATTTCTGTATGTTATTACATAACACATGAATATTTAAATGTTTTATTATTTCATTTTATTAAAAAAAAATTCTATCATTTCATTTATTTATTATTTCGTTGTATTATAACATATAGACATGTTTCTTCATTACTTCTGTACCTTTTCTTTTGTTACTCAATCCCGATGAAGGTCTGAAATTTAGACCGAAACGTTGGCGAAAAAAAAAAACTTTTTCGTTAACAAATCGGTTTAAATTCTTCAATTCCCAAGACCAAATCTCTAACGAACCTTACCTCATAAAGCTTGAAGGTCAACGAGTTACCTCANATATATATTTATATTATACATATGTTTCAGATCACATGTACCCATAATGTGTATTATTACTATAATTCGCAATAAGTATTAACACTGGTTGTTTAAGTTAATGTATCATGGTGAGGATTTCCTCAATGAGAGATTTCTGCAATGCTTGGAGAGGGAGAGAGATAGGGGGAGTGAGAGAGAGAGAGAGAGAGAGAGAGAGTGAGAGAGAGAGGAGAGTGTAAGAGGGTGACAATAACGATTTTTGTTCATTATTTTAAAAATTGCGAATGGTAGAGCACATACAGACAGATAAACAAATATATATATGTGTGTGTGTGTGTGTGTGTGAATTTTGAACGACCATATATTAGAATTCTTCTACTTAATATTTGAGTAGATCTATTGATATAATTCACAAGTCAAATATATAATCCACAACTAAACACTCATAGCTGAACCATGCGAATACTAAATTAACCATTGAAACAAAAATAGCACATTTCATCAGCCCTATGAATATAATTCAAATCGATATTTTATTCTATGGATAAAGAGCTGGAATACATTTTATCTGGAGTGGAACTGAAGCAAATTATTCGTTGGAAGTGGAATACAGATGGCGCAGGGAAGAAGAGCCAGACCTCGCAGAGTTACATGTAAGCAAATGTATCTGTATTCCTGTTTATGTATGCGGGCATATGCAGCTGTGCCGAATCCACCCTCGCCGTTTCCTTCCTCTTTCTGCGAGGAAAGAGACTGGCAAAGGAAAGCTGTAAAACGACCATTTGGAAGGAAGCCAAGCAGACTGAAGACAACTGTTTCCGCTTCATTTCCTTCTTGTTCTGGAAGCGGAAGTCCTACTGCACCAAGAGGAAGTCTTGATTAGGGCATACGGTCAGAAGGATTGTGTGCCCCACATATGTCATCCCGAGATCTCCGAATCCATACGTCATAGGAGATTCTGAGGATTCACTCCCCTCTCTGAGAAAGTCTGCTGAAATCATTTCAGAAATTTAAGTTACTCTACGCAGGAGTTGAGGAAAATAAGCAGATTTCCCAATAGCTGTTTCATTTATCGAAGAGGCTCAATTGGGAGAAAGCTAAAATCTTCAATGAAAGCAACAGTTAATGAAGTGCTAAAGTGAAGAAATTAGAGATTGCGAATAACGAAAGAGGCACCGTGATAAAAGTGTAAACTGGTAAACCCCGGTCGGGGTGGCACTCAACTTTCTTAGTTACATTTTTAAATATCCTTCATCAAAATACATGTACTCAAAGATTGTTATACAATATAAATATTGGATATAAAATTATAACCTCTATTTGCGATTACTTCAACCTCTTCCTATTCTAGCTAATAAGAAACTCATTCAACGGCTTGTAAGAAAAATTCAGGAACCGAATTTGGTGTCGTAATTGAAAAAGGACGCACTGCTTCTAATTACATTTTTAAACACTTTTGTAAATAATATTTTTTAAATCTTTATAATTTTGCTCGATAACGAACTCAGCCATTCGTTTTATAGCTAAAACGACTGTCAACAATTTGTTAAGGCAGGAAACTAATTTCTACTTTTTAACCGAACCAAAGATCTACTCCTAATTGTTATATTTTGTAGTGCAACTCCTCAAGTGGTCACAGTAAGTTATTCTTCCTCTCTGTGCTTCTGTTTGTAATGGCCCAGAAAAATATCCTGGTGTACTCTTAGGGAACACCCAGCTCAAATTAGGTAACATTTTTCATTGAACGGGTATGGATTAGGCAGCCTGAACGCCTTCTCTAGTTCGTCGTCCAATCATAACATGCATTTCCTTCTTAGGGCCATATGGTTTGTGTGTATTTGGCTCATATTTCGTTTTTTTTTTTTTTTTTTTTTTTTTTTTTTTTTTTTTTTTTTTTTTTTTTTTTTNGGGATTTAAAGAGAAATCTAAGTTTAAAATTTTGCTGTCTTCGTTATTGCTAGCATTAGGAAACTATTGAAACATGTTCCATAATGTAGGATTAAAATATAATGTTAAGACAGTTAGTCAATTACAAAACATATATATATATATATATATGAATTTTGAACGACCACATATTAGAATTCTTCTATTTAAGATTTGTGAAGATCTGTTGATATTATTTACAAGTCACGTCTTAATACCTCGCAGAGTTACATGTAAGCTGTAAATGTATCTGTATTCCTGTTTATGTATGCGGGCATATGCAGCTGTGGCGAATCCACCCTCCCCGCTTCCTTCCTCTTTCTGCGAGGAAAGAGACTGGCAAAGGAAAGCTGTAAAACGACCATTTGGAAGGAAGCCAAGCAGACCGAAGACAACTGTTTCCGCTTCATTTCCTTCTTGTTCTGGAAGCGGAAGTCCTACTGCTTCAAGAGGAAGTCTTGATAAGGGCATACGGTCAGAAGGGTTGTGTGCCCCACATATGTCATCCCGGGATCTCCGAATCCAGAGATTGCATACGCCCGAGGAGATTCTGAGGATTCACTCCCCTCTCTGAGAAAGTCTGCTGAAATCATTTCAGAAATTTAAGTTACTCTACGCAGGAGTTGAGTAAAATAAGCAAATTTCCTAATAGCTGTTTGATTTATCGGAGAGACTCAATTAGGAGAAAGCTAAAATCTTCAATGAAAGCAACAGTTAATGAAGTGCTAAATTGAAGAAATTAGAGATTACGAATAACAAGAGAGGCACCGTGATAAAAGTTTAAACTGGTAAACCCCGGTCGGGGTGGCACTCAACTTTCTTAGTTACATTTTTAAATATCCTTCATCAAAATACATGTACTCAAAGATTGTTATACAATNATTATTGAGGAGGGGTTTTCCTGCTGAGAACCATGTCAAAATAATTTCCCCCGACAATTGAATAAATTCCTCTAACTAATAAGAAAAAGTGTGAAAAGGAAGAAATCAATAGAAGGGATTTCACACAATTCATAAATACATGTTGATAATATGACGGCGCTTTTGATAATTGATCCTACTGGGGGGAAGTAAAATATATGGCACGTTGGAAATTGTGTGAGACCGGCAATATTCTTGGGGCGTGCACTTGTTCGCAAGATGTGATGATGATGATAAATCATATTCCTGGTGGGGAGTTTTAGGGAGTATTTGTACATCCTTGGCGCTCACTTCTTGCCAGTCTGAATATCTCTTTGCCTGCAATAATTGTAGTGTTTTAGTTCTATAAGCACATAGTTAATTATCTCACGGTTTTACAGCCCTGAATTAACCTACATAAACCACTACTTTGTATCCATTATTTCATACTGTTATTTACTCAATCAAGATACTTATGTAAATTATATCTTTTTTCCTCATACTTACGTTAATTGATTTTACTGTACGTCAGCAGCATAGATGAAATTAAATGTTTCGAAACTGGCTGAAATTACCCAGTGTGATTTAAATTAGGGATGTGCCTATTAAAGATGATTTTTTAAATCTTATCAACTAGACACCAAAACCATCACTCACACACTCACACATGTATATATATTCAATTTTTTTTTAAAAGTAAAAACTAAATTCGATAATTGAAAACTGACTTGTTATTAGTTGAAATCAAAAGAAAAGGGGAGGGGTAGTCAAATAATCATTAATACCATTCTCACATGATATTCGAGACGGCCAACTAACCATCAACCATTAAATATTATCATTAATTATTATTATAGTTCCGATAAAAACATAATAGGCGTAAAATATAATTTTTAACATTTATATGCCATATCATCAGGAAGAAAACATTTGGGAATTTAACTTCTTGGGTTAGATTAGCCCCTTATTTTTAATATATAGAAAATACGTTATCGTTTTATATTTATACCGTATTGCAAACCGTAATTGTTGGAATCAGTTGGTGGGAAGGGGTTATAGGTACATCAACGTTCATAATCATGATTCCTTCGTTATAATTAGTATTTGGGATTTGGGAAAAGTATTCAAACTGTATTATACCCCTCTTGTCTTTTATGAATGTATGTATACTCTTTTTAAGGGAGATATCGACTGTATCCGCGACGGTTGAGAGCTTCCTCCACTCATCTTCCTGGCCTGTCTAGAGCCAGCTTAATTATCGTACCTCTACACAGATTACACTCTCTGGCTTGTATGATCAAATAAGCCATTCTATTCTTAACTATGACCATTTTTGCGCGGGAAATCTGCTATGTTTACGCAGCTTGTGCCCTCGTGACCAATCGATTTCCCTCACAAAGGCGCTGGCCAAGCACAAGATATATGTCTAGGACATTCAGGCCTAACGTAGTAAGTTCGAGTTCCCAGTAATATAGAAATACAAGCCTCCCCAGCGCAATTAAGAAATTAATAATAATTATTGTAACAATTGTTTTAGCAGCTGACCGATTGACAGACAATTTTCAATGGACTTTTCCAACTCGCTTCGCTTCTATTAAGATTTTTTTTTCATTTGAGAACTCTATTGTATAAAATTTCCTTAAAATTATTAAGCAAGGGGTGTGTCAAACGGTCATAAGATAATCCTTTTAGAAAAAAATTTGTTAATTTACACACCCCGAGTCCATCAGAAGTCAAAACTTAAAGTAAATAAAATAAATATAAAATTACAATTCCTCAATTTGATAAAATTTCTTGTAGCGATAGCTTTCTTGCGTCTTAAAATATGTGTCTAAAATAAAAGAAAAGTACTGAACATTTTTTTACGAAGTTCGCCCATTAACTAAGCCACATTCTGCAATATGCCCAGCCAATAATCTAGGGATAAAAGGTCAATGGGGCATAAAACACATAGTAACCGAGGATGGGAGGAGGAGGGGGGGGTTAAAATATTAAATAAATTTAATTGAAATTAAATATTATAGGTGTCAAAGTTCAATAGATAAGCTTAAACACATAGTAACAGAGGAGGAAAGGGGGATTAAAATATTAAATTAATATAACTTAAATTAAATATTCTTGAAGTTAAAGATGTAAAGATAATTCTTAAAATATAATCATGTAAAGATAATTCTTAAATATAAAATATATATAAGAATTAAGAATTTTTGGCGGGAAACCATGGTGTCCGCCATTTTCTTCATCTACGTGTGCCTATACCCTTCTTCCATATGTTGACGCTTGGAGGACTAAAAAACATTGACAAAAAGTACATCTCCCAGATTTTAATTATTTAATACAAGAAATGCAAGGGAGCCAGAAAGAAATGTTACTACCTCAGCCGGGGCTCGAACCCGGGTCTCCTGCTTTCCATACTTGCCCGGAAAGCAGGAGATCCGGGTTCGAGTCCTGGCTGAGGTAGTAACATTTCTTTCGGGCTCCCTTGCATTTCTTGTATAAAATTTAATGTTGGATTAAATACCACAAAAAAATCGTTATTTAATTATTTAAAAACATACTCTTGACACTATTCGAATCATCCTTTTTATAACATATATTACTATATTTTTGGAAAGCTTCAAAATCGCCCTTTATTTATAGGTAGAATGGTATCATTTAATAAGGATATTACCAACAATTAATTATACACAATTGAAATATCAAAAAACATGAACTATGATTTAGTTGAGTTTTGTTTTGCTTACATTGTGGTTAATAAAAAAAAAGATTTCTTTGTTGTCTCTGCTTTTCTGAGGCATTTTCATTCTAGGATTGTAAGGGCTAAATCTGTTCCTCTTCTGAGAGAGTCGCCCATTGTCGTGAAATAGAAAATTCCATTCCGCCTAGATTCCCTTCTGTACCCCTCCACAAAACGGGATTTAGGGTAGTTCTGGAAGGGATGGAGGATTTTTTCCCCCCTGAAATCTGGCCACTTCACCTGGATCTCCTTCTGAACAGAGCCGGACCACACCCGGTCACAGGTGGCATTCCTCATGGCAGATGCATCTACCCATCCTATGTGGTCCACGACGGACCGTTACATAAGTCTTGCACATGGCTACAAAAAACCGAGGAATACAGGATTTATCTAAAAGGTTTTGGGCCTTTCAGGGAATAACTTTTAAAAATTCAAATGGAGAGTTTTTTTTTTTTTTCCGTAGAGATTATAAGTAGATGTTCTTTGTTAGGGTTATGTCAAGGTGGAAAGACTACCCTGATCGTATCCCAACAAAAAAAAATGTAAAAACTTTTAAAAAATGCAAATTCATTAAATTCAGTCAAATATGTCAGTCCTACAAGTTTTTTTCTACCTCAGATAATCATAAAATATCAAAAAGAAGTAAATTAAATTTTAGAAAATCGTTCCCATTGTGATAAGGTGCAATATAGGATACCAATAAATTTAACATTAATCCGTGAAAACAATTAATCTTACTGCATTCATAATTAGTGCATATACATATACTTGATATTAAAACATACACAAAGTGTAAGAGAACATTGTGTTAAGACTCTGAGGTTGTTGTCAAGTAGGAGAAAGTCAGTAGGAGCTTACGTGACCTATCGATGCAGTACTAGTTCAGGGTCAAGTACAGGTGCTGCAAAACCAAAACAAGATATATCAATTAGAAAATAAGAACAAATGAGAAAATTTAATTTACAAACTGGAGAAAACAGTGAGCGTAAAACATATGACAGCTGAAGCATGGTCTAGACGGCCCGGGAAGTTAGAGTGGCAAAATCGCTCATCTATTTTAGTTACATTCTTACATAAATTTAATTTTCTATAAACGTTTTGTGTAAAAATGTTATAGAGCAAATCAAATTTTTAAATATTTTCCTAAAGTTAAGTTTTCTGTAAATATAAAGAATCAAAATGTTATAAATTTATATCTTACACTTTTACTGCCTATAGGTTTTTTTTTCCAGCACAAACAGGAGCGGAGATATTAAAAATTTTTCAATTTAAGCTATCTCTATACTTATCAATACTTCTTCCGGGTTCAACCGTGTCTTGAAGTTTTGAATGAATTCTCCATTCAGCCCTGAAGAAGCCATCACAGGATGTGCGAAAGCTTGGCACCTAAAAACTCCAAGACACGGTTAAACCCGGAAGAAGTATTGGTAAATATGTCTGAGGACCGTGGAAGCCTACGTGAACATTTCTCTATACTCCCTACAACCTTGACCAATTTAACCATTTAACAAATGGTTGAACGGCTTCCAAAAATAAGCTTAAATAAAGCATTTGGTTACTTAATTTTAAACATTACAGACGCCAATGCGCGTACAGAGAGTGACGCACACACACATACATTTAAAGGACTGTAATGTTACCTTTACTTATGCAGGATCGGTTATATCTGTAAAAATGTTCCAAACATCGTATTATGGAATCAATGAGACTTAATTTCGTTGAAGAAAACCTACAAAAAAACATGTTTATACGCATGTGAGAAAAGTACCGAAATCTAGTTTTAATTTTGAAATTCCATATTTATACTTCTAAATTTTGATTTTGACATTTTTACCCTTAAAATAGCCAATAAAAGATTTATAATAGTCTTAGGTCTGCAAATCACATTGAATACACAAATTTTTAATTCTATCATATTTTATATTTTCTAAGCTATATGATTAATATTTTGTTAGTGTTACCTGAAATCGATTTCATTCAATTATCACATTCTGAAATCATATTCTTTTATGTCATCCTTTTAAAGCCATCTTGCTTTTGAGTTTTAATTAAAATATGTAATTTACATTTTATGAACATAACTAAGTTAAAATTTCAAGTAAAAAACTCTTCATGCAGTAGTTGCGTAAACTAAACGAATTTCTTGCTGTTGATGAATATTTCATTTTGAACTTTCCTTTTTCTGCCCCCTCCCTTACTTATAGAATACATGTTCCACCATTAGGCAAATCTGTGTTGAGTTTCATTACAAAAGAAACTCAACACAGATTTTACTACACACACTTTACATTTTGGATATTCTCCTACTCATACTTCTCCCAATAACGAAATCCGTCTTTCATTTTACATTCAAAAGCGTCATGGCAAAATGAATTTTGGCGAATTTAAATTCAGGAAAACCATCACTTCTAATGACTCAATTTCACTATGTATTTCGAAAAATATGCATTTTCTGAATCATGCGGGTTGAGTTTCATTACTGTATATTATTATAATTGCAGTGAAAAAACTTTTTGTACTTGACACACCTTCCCTCCTATTGGTCAATAACGAGCTTATACTTCCGTTTTGTTTTAATAGTTACATACCGAATTTGATTAAGAAAAACTGAAAACTGTTGCCTATAAAGCGTGGACACTCACCTCACACACAAACACATGTATATCAATTTTAATGACTATCATTTTCGGTGCCTTCATTGATTGTATCGGAAAAATATTTTTTTTTTAAATCTGCCATGGGAACAACCACAATAGTTGTAAATATTTAATTTGGTTGTGGTATTTTATCCCACGTAAATTTTAAACAATTAATGAGAGGGAATAGAACAAAAAATCTCACCGGCACAGATAGCAGGAGATCCAGGTTCGATTCCTGGCTGAGACAGATAGATTTTTTATTCTGTTCCCTTTCATTAATTGTCCACAATAGTTGCATTCCTTCATGTCACAAAAAGCAATGCAGAGAAATGAAGCCACTATTGACTGCTGCTGAGGGTGCAATCTTACTACGGGTTCTTGTATTCCCTATTCATTTTTAATAAATACTTTTATTTATTACAATTAAAATATATATATACCTATAAAGCTTATTGAATTAACATGGAATAATTCATTCAATAAAATGTCAAATCGCAATAGGGAAAATAGTATCAAATATAGAGTTTTTTGACCGTAGATATTATTATTAGATGATTTTAGTTGGGGTTCGGTTAAGGTAAATCCAAGATAATACAAATTAAAAAAAAAGTGTATTTTTTAAAAGATTATCTGCCAACGTTTCGGTTACATCGGTTACATTGTTGTAAGCCATCTTCAGGGCTGCCTATCATGAAGACGAGAGAGGACGTCCTGTCTCTAAGTTCACATTTCCATGAATTTTTTTTATTTTTAATTTGTATTTTTTTGGATGTACCTTTGCCGAACCCCAACTAAAATCATCTAACAGGAAAATAGTATCGCATCTCTTAGAGTAAAACATCATTAAAAACCATCAGATTTTGTTTGATTGTCTGATGTGTAGTATTTTTTGCTCACTCCCCTCCTTTTGGATATATTTCTCCCTTAAGCGAAGGGTGGCAGGGGGTAGGTGGTGAGTCGCAGATGGACAGCGGGCGGCGGTACAAAGAAGCAGATGGTTTCTCGCCTCACCTGTAGTCTCAGACTTGCGAAGCTCACATCTGCAGGACCCTTGAAATCTCGGAGCGTGTGCCTCTGATAGTTGACTGATAGCAGTCGTCTCAGAAGGAGGGGCGTTTCTTTCCCGATCACACCCCGACTATGATTCTGGGAGGACATTTGTACTCTGTCTCAAAAGATGATGTAGCCAGATCCTAAGATTAATCTATTTACGTCTGTGTGATTGCTGTTTTTTATACACAATAAATCAATGATAATTCACCATGACCTGTAAAGTTAAAAAATATTTTTAAAAAATACGTTAATTTCTGTTTCAGCTTAATGCGCTACATAAATTTTTTTTTCAAAAAATAATTTCCATTCGCACACGCATACAATGTCTAAAACGTAGTTGTATTTACTTTCAACTACCAGAATATGAAATCAAGAAATCTTTATATCCTTTTTAGTTTTCCTACGGCTACTTTTTGTTATCCACCTTTCTGTAAATATATTACATATTTTGCTTCATAGGATAAACAATTTTATCTTATTGCTCAGCAGATACTCCGTGACAGATTTCTTATAGTGTGAACGGAGACAGCTGCTGACCAGCCGATGATAGGAGATTCCTCTGACTGGCAAGCGATTCCGTGACTGTCTTCTTCGGGTAAAAAAAGAATCCTGGTCATTTATGAGGCTCCGAGTGGGGCAAGAAGAGTGTCACTCCGGAGCGACCATGGATGGCGGACTACCTTCAGTGTCATCCTTCGTCCTGGAAGAGTCCTAGCGGATCCGACCGACAGATCCAGGTCTCCGTGTCTCGTCCTCCTGCTTCCCCAAAGAGAGACGTCAGAGTGTGGCAGAGACCTCGAGGCCGGCTAGCGGTTTGCGGCTCTCACCTCAGATACCAGTTCCCCCTAACTGACAGCCTCTTCTGACAAATCTTTTGGGCGAGAGACGAAAAAAAAACTAACCCAATTTTGTAAATTTTGTTTACAGAGGTAATTATATAGAAATGGTTGACTGGCAATACTGCGATAAATTAACAACGAGAGTATCAATGGGCATTTTCAGAAATTCTTAATAAGCCTTTCTATACCGTATTACTTTCTATTATATTGTTATACTCCCATTACATATTCATATTACGTATATATGTGCAGAAAGAAAGCGAAAAATGGATGTATGTGAAACTCACAGGCAATGATCAGAAATTATCAGAAGGTTTTTCTAAAACATATTACTTACATTTTCTATAAAGAAATGAAAGTATAATAATTTCGCAAGCAAATATTATATAAAGGGTTCGTTGAGATTATGGCAAAAAATTACCATTTTATTTTATAATTAAAAAAATCAGAAATATTGGTCATTCTAACAACAGTAATTGTTATTTGATGCCTTATTATTTTTGCATAAAAAGCACATAAAAAATGAATGTAGTTTACATCTCAGGTCAATCTGAAACAAAATATAAAAAAAATATTTTTGTCCATAAAACTTGGCTAATAAATGATATAAAAAGTCATTAAAAATGTCATTAAAAATTTTAAAAAAAATTTAAAACGTAATTTTATACAATTTGTGTCTCAGATGGTTTTTATATAATTTACGTTGTCAGTTAATTCTTTAGAGACTAACACCACTGCTCTCACCATCACTATCCGGACGAACATAGGCAACCCGCACAACTCCTTTGTGTTCCAGGCTGAATTTAAGTTCATATATATATTTATATATATATGTGCCATAAGGTTTCCTAAGCTAATTGTCCTTTCTTAAATAAACCTACAAGTAAGGAATATACCTATGCATGATTTACTATTATTATCTAGATATTTGAGGTTAGTGAAAATAAATATACTTTTCTGTTAAAAACTTTATTAAAAAAATACAGTACAATATTTACTTTTGAGTCGCTTCTGGAAATTTTTTATGTACATTTTTTCTTTCAAATCAATCTCCACTAAGTGGGAAAATTACATTTTCTGTAGCATTACGTTAATTTAGTGGCAATTTTTTCGCTCATTATTTAATTTTAAAATACTCTTTGTAAACTATAAGCACAAAATATTCAATTTTAATTTGGTGTAGAGTATAGTGCAAAAACTATAAAAATAACGTGAACATTTCCTGAAGCGTGCTCTCTTATGCGTTTTTTAAGTATCCAGTAAAAGCATTTCCCCAAAAACGAAGGAAATATTTTGTTGAAAAAAGAAAATTTTCTGTTTACTCGATTTTCTGTGTTCTCTCGGGTATGCAAGTTAAATTTCCTCATTTACCTTTATATATATATATATAAAAGGAGGGGAGTGAGCAAAAA
>KZ807702.1:282289-295139 GCA_000696205.2 Oncopeltus fasciatus | reverse complement strand
GGGCGTTCTATCTTCACGCCGTGGGACAGGGAGGAGCCGTGCGAAAACTTTGGAAGGGAGTCTTTGGATGTTTTCCATCTTGAAATGCAAGTTGCGAAATTCCCTCAACAATTGAGGTAATAAAAGTTTATAATTTTCAAAATTTTATACATTTTTTTGTGGTATTTAATCCCACGTAAATTTTAACAATTTTTAGTGCAAGGGAACAGAATAAAAAATCTAACTGCCACTGCCTAAATACCACTACAAAAATAATATGTATAAAATTAAAATTTAAAAGTAAATATCGAGAGTCATTTAAACAGCTTGACAATGTCAGCTCCTCCGAGCATAAGACGATATATTCGTCGGTCTCGGAGGTTAGACTCTCGACACTAGTGCGGGGAATTTAATAACTCATCAGACTTGTCTCGGTAGCATAAGTAGAAAATGCACCGGGCCGGATAGCAGGAGATCCTGGTTCGAGTCCTAGCTGGTATAGTTAGATTTTTTATTCTGTTCCCTTGCACTAAAAATTGTTAAAATTTACGTGGGATTAAACATCACAAAAAAATGTATAAAATTTTGAAAATTATAAACTTTTATTACCTCAATTGTTGAGGGAATTTCGCAACTTGCATTTCAAGATGGAAAACATCCAAAGACTCCCTTCCAAAGTTTTCGCACGGCTCCTCCCTGTCCCACGGCGTGAAGATAGAACGCCCCCCCGGTAAGGCACAGGTACCGCCCCCTCCCCCTATTTCTTTCTCCAGATTTTTTCCCCTCATCGACTCCTTCCGTAGCGGCCAGAGAACATCAATGGATGCCGGGATTCATTCATCTGCAGAGCCCTCGGGAAGATAGACCAGAGGAGAACTTCGAACCCGGGCGCTATCCTTTCAAATGCCTTTCCCTTTGAGGATTGCTAACGGCTTCATGGTTCGTTGGTGGTCTTTAGGGACTCCTATAGAACCTCACATGAGGTGCAATTATGGCCTACCATTAACTCCATAATAAAGGCAAGCAAGTAATTTAACACTAACAAGGACCTAACATCCATAAATCAAACCCCCTTATGCAGTAACTGCAATTCCTCAGCAGCGTGGTTATTAAATATTCCTATTTCAAATTTTTAAAATATTATATAATCTCCAGTTATGACGTTATTATTTTTTAAATAATTAAAATCCAGGTGGTATATGATATTTTGTTTGATTGTCTGATGTGTAGTATTTTTTGCTCACTCCCCTCCTTTTGGATATATTTCTCCCTTAAGCGAAGGGTGGCAGGGGGTAGGTGGTGAGTCGCAGATGGACAGCGGGCGGCGGTACAAAGAAGCAGATGGTTTCTCGCCTCACCTGTAGGCCCAGACTTGCGAAGCTCACATCTGCAGGACCCTTGAAATCTCGGAGCGTGTGCCTCTGATAGTTGACTGATAGCAGTCGTCTCAGAAAAAGGGGCGTTTCTTTCCCGATCACACCCCGACTATGATTCTGGGAGGACATTTGTACTCTGTCTCAAAAGATGATGTAGCCAGATCCTAAGATTAATCTATTTACGTCTGTGTGATTGCTGTTTTTTATACACAATAAATCAATGATAATTCACCATGACCTGTAAAGTTAAAAAATATTTTTAAAAAATACGTTAATTTCTGTTTCAGCTTAATGCGCTACATACATTTTTTTTTCAAAAAATAATTTCCATTCGCACACGCATACAATGTCTAAAACGTAGTTGTATTTACTTTCAACTACCAGAATATGAAATCAAGAAATCTTTATATCCTTTTTAGTTTTCCTACGNTTAGCCTTCCTTTCAACCACTTAGGGTCATGGAGGGAGGGGCTATCTACAGGTTGCCACCCCTTTCTAAACGACCATGGCTCAGGACAAGCTTTTAATTATACATAAAAGATTGGCCAAGGCGGGATTCGAACCCGCAGCGTCAGGATTGTGAGACCCGAACGGATCCCATGAGCTACCCCGGCGCCCCTTAAATTAATTTTATTTACATCTTTATCAGTAATAAGTGCCATGATATCTCCCGCGTAATAGTAAATAGTAAAATTTGTATTTCTTGTTATTTTCTTACTCAATTATTGTAAAATAGAGATTATAGCACTACACCATATTCCCATATGTCATTCACGATTCTTAATTTTTTTTTTTTTTTTTTTTTTCAAGTTTCATTCATTCAGTTTAAAAACATTTTAAGAACAAGATAAATTTTTCGCTTATCCTTTACTCCACACGGTTTTCTTTTCAAATTACCCTCCAAAGCTAGTATTGACTCAGCGTCAGTGTCTTATCTGACCTAACTTAGGTGAACTGATTTCTGGCACCAGAGCTTCAGGAAGTCCTGCCTCCAGGATATCTGTATTTACCTAGTTCCTCAAAAAGTTTGACAGGCTACAGTCGATGGTCGTTTCCGTTCCCTTAGATAGTGGGTCCTTCAACAAAAAACCCTTTAATTCTTCTTGCTTTGATAATTTACATTGCAATCGATGTTACTTACTTCAAAAACTAAAAGAGCACGGTGGTCTAGTGGCTAATGTACTGGACTTCTGAGCAGAAGGTCACTGGTTCAATTCTCACAGTGCAAAGTTGGTTTTTCTTTCTTTCTGTGCTACTGTTTGTAATGACCCAGAGCATTCCTCCTCCGGTTTAGAGAACAACCAGCTTTAATATGGTACAATTATTTATTTCATGAGAAAACTAGAACGGAAAGAACGGTGAGCTGACCACAGATTTTAGATTATAATTACTTAAAAAACCCTTTTTTTTATCAATATGCAAACCCCTGCATTCTTACTATTTTTACAGAAACAACCCCACCCCCCCCCAATGTTTACTCACTACAGTAATTAGTTATCAAATTGTTTTCATGAGTATAATGCTTTTTAAGGCAAATTATATCGAATTTCTAAATAAGAGTTATTATATAGAAATTTAATTGTCCCACCTCGTAAAAACCAATGAAACTATACCTAGATTTTTTATTGATAATGATATATTCTATAATTTTAGAGGACTAAATGGAATGATATGTTCAGATAAAAAATTTCCAAAATACAAATTCATTCTCCCTTGAAAAGGGCCGAAAGTACAAAACATGGCTTGGAGAAATAGAAGAAATAAAATAACTTCAAGAAATGAAAAAAATTTGTTAAATTGTAATTGATTATTACATGGTTCCTTCTTTGACTTCAAATAATATATTTACATATAGATGTGTGCGTGTGTGGTTTTGATAATATTATAGTAGAATATTTAGTAATCCAAGTTTAATAAATATACAATTCAGAACAAATGGAGAGTTTTTTTGTTGTTTTTTTTACCATAGAGATTATCAGTAGAGAATTGTTTTAGGGTTCTGTCAAAGTTGATTAAAAAAAAAATACAATTTTAAAAAATTGTATTTTTTGGGTCAAACTTGACCGAACCCCAACAATAATTCTCTACTTATAATTCAGAAGAATTTGATTGACATGTCATTATTGTTACATTACATACAATTTAAATAATATAACTCTATAATAATAAATAGTAAAATAATTTTTCTTTTAAATAAGTAAATTCTACGTTCTAAATTACGAAAACTTTTTTGATCTAATTTTTGAGTGGAGAAGTGTAAGTGAATTGAATGCTAATATAGCCCAGCAGAGGTCTCTGGTGTCGTCCTCTTGTACTCCTAGGCCAATCCCTCGTCCAGAGCCAGACACTGGCCCCTGGCACCTGACAGAATCCTTTGGAAGTTCACAGGCACAGAGACATATGGATGTCTCTCACGAAAATATGCAATTCACCGGTTTCCCTTTCATTCTGTGAGGACTTGGGGTTAGGTAGGGCTCAAACACACCCCTATTTTACCTGCTCAAAACCACTTTTCTCCTTTCCAGAGATAAATACAAGAAAAGGTTTGTTGTTATACAAAGAAATTATATTTAACAACAATTATAAACTGTTTCAAAGACATTAAACCATTCCTCTTATTATTTTCTAGTGTTACAACAAAAACATATAAGAGCCAAGGTTAGAAATATAAAAACACAAATTAATGCTGCGTGACGAATTTTTATAATTGATTGGCATAAATAAAATATATATATATTATCAATAGCCCTAAAAGGAGGCTAAAAGAGCGAAATAAAGATGAGTTAAAATTGATGTTTTTATAGTGTTTATTTGACCTATTGCCCTTATATATTTAGAAAATTATCATTATATTTCGACTGAATCATAAGATTGTGGATATTTTCCTATTTGAACTACGATCAATGTCTTTGCTAATCAATGCAAAAAAAAAAAAAATTAAAATATATATCTTGACTATTAAATAAAATATATTGTATAATTACATCGCTGTAGAATGGTTCTTCCTCTGATGTACCACTAACAAACTGAATGTACTATTAATTTGAAAATATAGCCTTATAGTTTTTATATTTTAATATGAACAATTATAAAGAATTATTTACATAAACAATTATTTATAAGAATTATTAGGAAATTTTTCAGTTCTAAAATATACAAAAATTTGAAACATCATACAATAATTACGTTATGTATATGTTATTATTTTAAAGTTATTTCTTCAATATTCAGATTCTTATATAGTATATTTGAATATGTATAACTATCATAAAATGAGTACATAAAACATTACGCATCCACACATTTTCTAAAAATTATATACATTTATAAATTTCGTATATCATATTTTTAGAATTACTTTTTTAAACCCTATTATGTTCTATGAAGTTTTGTATGAGGTAAATAACAAGAAAGACATTAAAATTATAAATTTTGGACTTTGCCTAGCCCCTCAAAATTTAAACCAAAACTAGATTTGCAATGAAAAGCCTAAATACCAGATTTAGTTTTATATTTTAAAAATAGGATTTTCCGATCTACAGTTGAATTTAAATTCTTAAATGTATNATTACTCTGAAATACACTGATAACTGCTATATGCTCAATACATTATTAATACACTCAAAAACTTATAATTTGATGCACTTATAATCACTTTATACCTTAAATATCCATAAATGCTACACTTAAACAGTCTTGAATCCTCTTATGTATATATATATATATATATACACATATATGTGTATATTAAGCTTTTTTAACGTAGGATCGGTGAATATCTGTTGCTATTTTTCAAAAGCTCCTTCACGGTACCTACTTGAATATCTTGATTTCCTGACGGGAAATCTAAAATGAATATTCAAATGGAGATTCTAAGATGATTTTAGTTGGGGTTCGGTCGTGGTAGACCTTTTGAACATTCTAATGGATAGTTTTTTTGACCGTAATTATTATTATTAGAAGTTTTTTTTGTTGCAATTCGGTCAAGGTTGATACAAAAATAAAAAAAATTTGTATTTAATACAATGTGTCCTGTACGATTTAGAACCAAATACACAATTTAAATTGTATTTCTTGGATCTACCTTGAAAGAACCCCAACAAAAAAATCTAATCTAACAAAATGAATATTCTTTCAGAAATATTCAAAAGTCCATTATAATTAAGTAGATGCCGATGAATTAATTATTATTAATTTTGATTTATTGAAAAAGAAGAATTGAAGCATTTTCAAGTGATTGGCGTTAGTGACCGCCATGGTTGACACGCCAAGAGAGAGAAAAAAAAAGGTCCCCTTAAATTGTTCGCCACTCCCTTGTAGTTGGGATGACTACTAGCCCAGGGCCTGGACGACTCTTCTTCGGGCAGCTCGAAGGCGAGGATCCAGTACCGTGTTGTACCGCAGGGAGCTGTAGGCGTGAAACAGGTAGGGGTGTTAGGGGGTAAGGAGCGAAGTGGCATTAGCACCCCCCAATATTGCTTGTAAATGACATTGGAATGCCATTTGCAAAAGCATCTATCTGCTTCCACTCCCTCATAGTTGGGATGTCTACTAGCCCAGAGCCTGGATGACTCTTCTTCGGGCAGCTCGAAGGCGAGGATCCAGTACCGTGTTGTACCGCAGGGAGCTGTAGGCGTGAAACAGGTAGGGCTGTTAGGGGGTAAGGAGCGAAGTGGCATTAGCACCCCCCAATATTGCTTGTAAAAGGCATTGGAATGCCATTTGCAAAAGCATCTATCTGCTTCCACTCCCTTGTAGTTGGGATGTCTACTAGCCCAGGGCCTGGATGACTCTTCTTCGGGCAGCTCGAAGGCGAGGATCCAGTACCGTGTTGTACCGCAGGGGGCTGTAGGCGTGAAACAGGTAGGGGTGTTTGGGGGTAAGGAGCGAAGTGGCATTAGCACCCCCCCCCCCAATATTGCTTGTAAAAGGCATTGGAATGCCATTTGCAAAAGCATCTATCTGCTTCCACTCCCTCAGAAGTCTACCGATACAGCTGTAAGGTGTTACCTTGCTGTAAAATAATAAATTTTTTCACATTTTCAGTTTTTTAGCGTTTAGGGTAAAATAATGCTAGGGGATTTCAACATGCAAGGCTAGTCTATCGCAATAATTTTACTCGTGATTTTTCGAGTCCTATGTTAATTTTTATAGCTGTTGGATTCAATTTTGTTCCCATTCACATTATCTTTAAAGAAAAAAAGTTTATATGCAGTGAATGAAAGACATAAATGAGATTGACCCATAAGGGTTGTTAAGGCCTCGGGAAAAAATTGTTTACAGTATGCAACCCCGGTGCTATGGCTTCAAAAAGCTGGGCAAGCCCTTATTGATAAATAAAAGTGTGTCCTGAGCCGTTGATGTTTAGAATGGGAAGGCAGCCTGAAGATATGCCCTCCCTCAATTGTTATAAGTAGTGGAAAGGGAGGTTAACTCTTAATGGAAAATAAAAAAAAGTTTATCTAAAAATCATGATTTACTAATAAGTAACTAAAAATGGCCTTTTGAGGTTTTTCTGTTGTAAGTAAATACCAGTAAGTTATGGACTACATTCACAACTAGAGTACTAAAATACAATTATATTTTACTTGATAGAAGCCTCTTGGGAAAAATGAATGTGCAAAGCATGTAGATTTCAAAGGAGTATTTTAAATATGTAATCCCATATCATAATAACTAACAAGTTATTAAAATGTCTATTACCCGTATAAATAAATAAATCCGACGCGCATAGCTACAAAAGTCAAAAGAGACTAGATAAATAATGAATTAATTGTGGTTTGTAATCCATTTGTCTAAATTTGTCTAAAATAAATGCACAGGGAGCCAGGCGAAAAATCTTACTACCTCAGCCGGGAATCGAACCCTTTTTTTTCTGGCTCCCTGTACATTTCTTGTAGATAATTTCGTGTGGGATTACATACCACAATTAATTCACTAGTTAAAAGAAATATCAGATAGAACGAGAGTCTAACAAATAGCTGATAATGTAAGCTCCTTCGAGTATTAGATGACATATTGTCTTACTTGGCGGTTTTGAAACGGGGTAAAGTGCGGGGAGTTAGAGAGATTATCTAACCTGCCTCGATGGTGTAGAAGTAAGGGTACCTACCCGGAAAGTAGGAGACCCGGGTTCGATTCCCAGTTGAGGTAGTGCTATTTTTTTTTGCTCCCTGTGCATTTCTTGTAAAAAATACTAGATAGATAGATACATAAAAGTGTTTATTATAACATAAAACTAGAAAAAACATTTGCATTTAAAATACATCATAAACATTGGCAGTAGCCGTCTGTTGATATGTATTTATGTACACATATACAAATTTACTTTGTTATATAAATATTTATACATCATTCACACATCTGGTGCAAACTTAAATAACTTGATCATTTTGAGGAAATCATAAATTAAATACAAATTTCTTACCCCTCAAAGGGTTGGGAGATTTTTCTTTTTCTTGCTTGTAAGAAATTCACTAAATAGTAGACCTTGAAGAGAATTAATTATAAGATAGCCAAAAGAAAATAGAGGTTTACAAAGGTACTTGGGCAAAAGTGGTACGTCACGAATCCATCGATGGACAGGGTTGAAGTTTCTCTTCCGACCCCAATAAAGTCATCAAAACGAACTTTAAGATTACCCATTACGGGGGAAAATTGCTTCAGGAAACTACCCCTGCGCGTAGATTGACCATTAGCGAGATGGCAGTAGTGTCGCCTCTCTCCAGTCGTCCTCTGCGAAGGTCTTGGTCGGCCTTCTTCATGACCACCTCTTCTGCAAACAAGAGAGAGGAGTGCCCATCACTGCGGCTGAGCTCCAAAGATACTTCTCTACAGGAGCTCGGTATGGAACACTACAAATACGAGGAAATCTGTATCCCCTTAGCAAGTTAGGGCGTTCGTAGACGGGGGGTTACCAAGAGAAGAGAGGTACAATAACAGTAAATACTTCTTTATTCTGATGCACTTTAATTTTATTCATAATCTAGTTTTAAATGTAAAGTTGCATCTCTACTGCACTTGAATGCGGACTTGAAACATCTCAGTTCTGAAATACAATTATTTGTTCTTTACTATACTTCATAGTACTTGTAAATAGTAGAAATTTATAAAAGAACATTAAATATTAATAAAATTCATAATTGAATATTATGCAATCAAAATAAAGTAACAGTGTGAATTCCTTTTCTAAAACTATTTAAATTATAATCCACTGATGTAGACTGAATTGTAGAAAAAGCCAGAAATTATATTCCACTCCCTATAATATGCATATAGCATTAGTAGCTCATTTCTGCGATTTTAGCTCATCGTAATTAAGAACTAACGCGATGTCTATTAAAACATTTGGTTGGTAACCAGCGAAACCAGGTCAAATACTTGGGTTATGTTCGCAGTAAGAAATTAAAATGCTTTGGTTACTACGGGTATATGTAATATTTAATTTATCAAAATGAAACTTAAAATACAGAAATTGAATTACATGATGACAGTAGGTTTTTGTAGTAACTAGGCTTATAACGAAAAGCATAAGCTTAACGAAAGGAGCATACAAAATAAATAAATGATATCTGAATAAAAATAATTACAAATTTGAAAGGTTAAAGAAAAAAAGAAAAATAAAAGATAGGAAAGAATAAAGAGAGAAGAGAGTGTGTAATCAACAATACAAATACCATATATGAGTAATTATACTAAATACTGGACATATGTAAGAAAAAGTATCATATAGACCATTTGAAAGGTGTACGTACCAATGCGGGTGCTGGAGGGAGGTCTCCTTCAGTAGAGCTTCCATATTTTGTTTTAAGCTTTCTTTTCTTACTCAGCTATGAAAAATGCCTGAAATTTAGACCGAAACGTGAGCAATAGTGAAAATCTTTTTGGATTAGTTTTTTTTACACAAATTCCTAGACGGAATCCCTGACAGAGCTCATCAGAAGTTATACTAAAGTTACATACGGTGATGTAACTTTAGTATGACTTCATCATAACCATCTCCTGATTGATATATTTATTCCTTAACAAAAATAAAATGAAATAAATAAAAAAATCTCCTCAAGAGCCCTCTAAATTGATTTTACATATATATTCCTACTGGAAAATGAAGTACCAAGAACATAGAATACTTGAAAATGTAAAGTTCTATTTTTCTTTCATTGGGAAATTAAATTATCTTACGCTTGCTGGATGAAATTGTTTTCGATTTCTGTCGATGATATTTATTATTCTGTGCCTGAAAATCGTATTTTATTATTTTTGCTAAATTAATGTAAAAAGGATTTAAATCTAAATAATTATTTCAGGTACAAATTATTCTATTTGTAAGTCATGAAAAGGATTTTACTTTCTTAGACAATAGACACCCATGGTCTTGTTTTTCATATAATCTGTACCTATTTAGGGGGGGTTCATTGGTTTCAGTGGTCGCCTGAGACAAGCTGTCAGACAGAATTTGCTGGTACAAACGCCCACAGAATCCTCAGCACCTATTGTCGATCGCGCCGCAGGACTTCTTCTGACAGGTCTAGGAGTGATGTGGGCACACACATTCCTCCTTCATTGTCAACTAGGTACTAGGGGCTCTTCTCATTCAGCTCCTGGAGGTTCTTACTCACATAGTTTTTGTGGAAGGATTTTTTTTCTCCTCTTCATCCTCCATCAGTAACCGGAGATTTTCCAGCAGTGTTATTTTGTAGTGGAGGAATTTTTATGAAGGAGTGGGGTGATCAGAACTGCCTATTACAGGCAGAATAAGTACAAGTATTATTTTCACTAGTGAACAAAAATAATGTATTTAATGTAACTTTTTGGAATGGGAGGTACTTCAGGTATATTGGCATTCTGGAATAGCCTAATGAAGGTGATGCTATTGCATTGAAACAGACTGGAAAATTAAATAAAATCTTTACTTGTTTCCCTAAAAGAAGAAATATCTTGTAACATCTCATTACTTACTTTAAAATACATTTGTATATCTATTTATATACGTTATAATAAAAAATCTAATTGAAAAGTAGTGTTAAATTGAAAAATAGTGTTAATTAAGTTCTATTTTGAACACTAAAATTTAACAAAATAAATATTAATACAAATTCAAAATTATCATTCAATTATAACCCTTCTTCAATTTTGATTATCAGCTTTTGAAAGATCAAAGATTTCATTATTAATAATGAACGATCGACTAAATTATCTCGGAATACAGAACTCAAATAAAAATTTATTGTTTAATTGCTTAAAGTGATTCCTTATTTTTCCTCTTATTTCTTATATTTATTACATATTTTGCACTCTATATAAACTAGGAAATTATATATAAAGTGTCCTCTTTTTATATCCTTATATCTGAAAGTATTTACATAATAATTTGGCACATTTTATTTTTACCATAGTTAAAGTCGAGGGGCTGTACCATGGGCAACTTTTTAATAAAACTTTAAGCCATTTATTTAATTATTTGTATCTAACAGGCAGAATTTAACGTAGCTTAAATTTTTCCTTTTCAACTGCGACAATTATAAATAGACGACAGAGGCTGGTATTGATTCCCGTTTCAGTACTTCTGCTACAAATGTGACAGCAAACTCGATCAGAAATACTCCATGCCGAAGAAGAATAGTGGCTTTAATTCTGCACAATGACCGATGCTACTTGACATATATGTATATGTCTTCATACGATATTCTAAGCATTGCAAGACTTGAATAAGAGAGGTTATCGCACTTGGGTATAGCAACTGCCAACACACAAACCCTAGACTTGACATGGACACACTAATTTCATATCAATTATTTTCCAAGTAAAACAATTATTTTAAACAAAGTAAGAGTAAATTCTTAATAAATCCACATAAAACAGAAAATAAATTAAAGAAAAGAATAACGGGAAAGTGGGGGATTGATTGTAATTCATGATTGAATTAAATTTGAATATATCTCCCCATGTATATGTGAACTTTAACATTAAATAATTATTCTGTTGAGTCAGCATATGGTGAAGCCTATGATGTTTTGCCTACAATAAAAACTTAATTAAAAAGATAACAATCTTATTCATCAAGATATTATTTTCAATATAGCTGTCGGCTACTTGGCCTTGCTAGACAGCTTATAACCTTTTTCAAAGGTATTAATTATTTTTAAGATTAAATACTTTAGATGCTTGCGAATGATACCATATATATATTTTTTTTTACAATATATTAGTAAGAATTTAAATATTTAATAAAAAAAATGTTTTGAATAACAAAACCAATCAAAAGCAAGTGAATTTCATTAATTTTATTTCGCTCAAGCGTTAGGAAAAACAAATAAAAATAAATTGGATTCTCCTACTGAAATGTTTTGTTCTTTCCGACAGCAAAACACAAGTCTAATATCCGATGCAATTTGACGTGTATACGTACCTCTCTAACTTACTCCTTTGTTTTGGCATATGCCACGAAAGCGCCAGGTGAGCGCCGTAGGTAGAAATATTTCCTATTTCTACTTTCACTGTGAATTGGTTCTCCCCAGTTTGCTATTGGCAATTCCTAACTTCCTTCTTAGATATTCCCACAGAAGGCCATAAACATGCCACCCATTAATAAGAATGAATTCTGTTATTCAGGTGCAGCATAATTCAGCAGATATTTATGCTCTATAGACAAGTATAGGGCTGAAAGGGAAGCTATTAACAATAGACAATCAGTAAGTGGCGGGGACAGTTGGAGGATTCTGTTATGTGTGATATGTAAATCAGCGAATGAAGTGTTTGATATGATGCAACGTGCCATGATGAAGTATATGAGAAAAGCGAAAACCAAACACTGCTGAAGACCTTCCAGAGAACTACACGTGGACGTTCTGGAACATGTATGAGTCTTGTCAAGAAACGAGGAAGAAGGCTGATAATTCAGATGGGCGGATAAAGCAGGATATGATAGAACAGGAGTAATGAATTGCTTGAATTCATTGAATAATAATTCAGATCATTATAAGATAATTCGCAATTTCTTTTTTTAAAGTTTGAAATGAAATCAACCCCAGACGTGCTGGCCACTGCACTACTTTGGCTCTAATACCGTCGTGGCAGAAACTTGCACACACCTGGGAGGCTGCATAGATGTCTGGCTAATTACCAGAAAACGCAAGTTCAGGCTTGTCCTGAGCCATGGATGCTTAAAATAGGATGGTAAACTGCAGAAAGCCCCTCCCTAAGTGACCCTGTAAAATTGCGAAGGGTTGATGCAGGACTTTTCTGAGACCCTCTCTTCATTACTTTAAGTGGTAAAGAAATAAGTTAAATTTTCAAAAAGTCAGTGTCGCAGTAACTGCGTAAACTACCGAGTAAATATGCATTTTTGAGTTTTGAGCTGGAGAAAGCAATGAGCGAAATAGAAAATACACTACAACTGTCAACGGGATGGAAGAGGGGGGGAAGTACGGAGCCATCGTTTTTTTTTTTTTTTTTTTTTTTTTTTTTTTTTTTTTTTTTTTTTTTTTTTTTTTTTT
>KZ807702.1:257552-272466 GCA_000696205.2 Oncopeltus fasciatus | reverse complement strand
AGTGAGTTAGTGACAGAGAGGCGCACGCACGCACGCACGCACGCACGCACACGCACGCGCACACACACACACACACACACACACACAAGAACTAAAATTCGAGTCACTTTAAGCATCAGGTGTCTTATAAGAAATCTGAAGTACCCACAAAATTGATCATTTGATCGTTAATTATTTTAGCAAACCATTCTCTTACTCTGCAGTATTTCAACACTTACCAACTTGTAGTGCTATTCAGATTATGCGTTCGACTCAAAGTACGTGGGTTAGAACGAGTCCTCTTGTTCGTAGGTGGAATGGATAGAATAAGTGTAATGTCTGCGGCGTCGGCCGGTGACCCAGGACTGTGGGTAGAGCCGAATGTGGGAGGCTGTGACGGATAGAGAGGAATTCCAGCTGGAACCCGGGAAGAAAGGATGATCACAGAAATAACGTAAATCTTCTTCTCTCCTTCTTCGGAATGAATGAATGACGAAAAAGAGAAAGAAGAAGATCTGAGGAACGGTACTGTGATTCCTTCACGGTAGATTATTTGCACAGCTCACGGTATGAGAAGCACAACAACCATTAGCCTCTTCAGTGTAATATCTTTCCTCAGCTGTCAGATGTAATATTTTATTTAGCTACGGTATTAAACAACAAATGATTAATATAAAAAATAATATATCTACTCATTTAAATTAATTGGAATGAAATGACTGTCTTTTAAATCCTATATTGGGAGTATTAGTTCCGTTTGTTACGTGAAAAGTCAAATGTGCATTTTAATTCCACCAGGAAATGTCCTACTGATTAAATATGAAGATTTTGACGTGAACAAGGTCCACCGTTCATTATATCGTCTCATTCGAGGAGGTTCAGAAAAAGGACTTGGGGGACCATAATTCTTACCAATGACCTCTGACCGCGGGCACCCTATTTATATATCACGATGTGTTACGTTACCTAACCGAGTGATTTAATTGAATATGAAGACGTTAAAAAAAATAAAAAAAATCTAAATAAGTAATAGTTTTTTTTTTTCCTTTAAAATTATAGTTGTAAATTTACTTAGAAGAGTATCGACTTAAATTGAGAGTTCTTTGGTGTGTTGCCACCATTATGGTCTCAAAACTGCTTTCAGTACGCCTCTAGCTGGTATAGGAGTCACTTGTCGCACTGTGTGGCTATGGGTCAGCACGTCTGTCTAGTGCTCCGAAAACATGGGTTTGGGTCCTAACTTGCTCTAAACTTTGTATTACATTTAATCTTTCTCTTTTTTTATTATCTACATGATCTGCCATATGTATATGTTCGCCTTCAGGCAGAATAATCGACATAAGAGAAAATGCCATTTGGTTAATGTTGAATTTCGTACCCTAGGAAGTAGTTCCCGCTCAGTTTTTTAAACTAAAGCTTATCACTAATTACAATGTATGAACTATTTGTATAAAAAAAAATAAAATGAATAAAGTCAAAATTAAATTAAATTATCTAATGGACCGTGGCAAATATTTGACATACTTTAAATTATATTCGATATTTCTTGCTAACTTTTAGGTTGCAGGAGACTTCCTTTATTTATAGCAGCAACGTAACAAAAGTAATAACAACGTAGTAACAATAAATTACAACAATATATTTTATTCTTCCTAATTTTATCACTTGTATTTTTAGAAAACTATTTGAATGATTTTAATCTTTATTATTTCCTGACAACCCATTACGTCGCCTAATTAGGAAATGACTGCATGATTTCGTACAAATTAGTCAGTTATTCACATAAAATAGTATTAAATTATTTGTAAATATTGTAAATATATTTTAGATATTTCATTGAATTTTAGTAATAGGTGCTGGCCAGTTTCTCCAGCATGCAAAATACATACCACTTTGTAATGTGTTCATTTATTTATTTGACTTTTTAAAAATTATTAGAGACTTATATTTACTTTTACTATTTCAGTTACTATAATTTTTATCTAATTGTTTATTTATCCATTATAATTTTCCTTATTTATCTAAATTTAAGTTAATGTACACTATTATGTTTTTTTCCTTGCGTTAGTTATTGTACATTTGTATTATATCATTCGAAAGAAAAATGAAAAATGCACACTATGCAGGAATTCTTCAAGAAACTGTTTATAATATTAATAAAAAAAACCCTTATGGTTATTTAAGTCTCAACAAAAACCATTTCGCGCAATGAATGGGCAAAAAGAGTCATACACTGGATTTGTCTGACGCGCCCTCTACACAGTTTAGACCAACACGCCATTACACCATTAGAATGTCTCATGACTCCAGTGACACAAAAATTTGCCAAATTCGCCAAGCTTTAACATATAAAAATAACTATTACATACGTATAAGAATTTTTATTTTTATTTTTTTTTGTTAAATAACTAATTAAACATAAATAACTCCCCAAATATTTCAAAATTTACTCTTAATTTTAAAATATATTCGAAATAGGCTTAATTAAAAACAATTTTTTTATTACCTGCCGACGCTTTGGCTAACATTGTAAGCCATCTTCAGGGCTGTTATAATTCAATGCTAAGAAGAACATTATCAATATTTTTAAACAAAATAACCAACTAACCATTGATTAGAAATCGTATTTAGAATATTATAAATAGATTAATTAATTTATATAACTTTATCTGCAAAAATAAATTTAATTGGGAAAAACTTACTAGTTTTTAGTAGTATTATTAAAGATAATACTTTATCTTTTAGAATGTTTTGATCTATTTCAGCCATTAAGGAACTCAGTCTTCCGTAAAGCGATATAGAAAATTTCGTTGGGAATAAATAAAAACTATGACCAAAAAAAAATTAGTCACGGTCATTTTTAATGNATACTTTTTTTTTTTAATTTGTATTTTATTTATTTTTTTTTTGTCAACCTGGACCGAACAAAATCTCTACTAATAATGTCCACGGTCAAAAACCTTTCAATTTTCTTATTCATATTTTTATTCTAATTTGTGGTTGTTATCGTCCCAACAAAAACGAATTTTATAGATTATGAATAAATAATCTAGAGTGTCAGAAATGTGTATAGTCAAGAAAACTAAGAGAATGAAGTTAGGCGCTAATAAAAATACATACCTATGTAAAATTCAATCATAAATAAATTTTGAATGGTAATTTTTTTCTTTTTTGCTTCGTTGAAAATAATAAATGATCGCAAAAGCCGCGGAAACAGCTACCATAATTTTGGCATGTACAAGACTTAAAGTCTTGTAAAATATTAAAGGAGAAGTACGTTTCTCGATTACAGCGTCACTTGAAATTAATACTTTTTTAGCATTGAATCATGCATTAATATTAGTTTCTAAAAAAGATTAACGTCAATAAAAAAGTGAATAGCAGAATTTGAAGTAAAACACACTAAGGCTCTAAATGATTATGCTTAAAGCCATTTTTATTTCTTACAGGTTATGTTCAATAAACTGCGAAAGTTGAGTGAGTGATTAGAATCAGATCTTTAAAATAAAATAGGTTCACTATTGATAGAGAGAACAGGAGTGGACGAGACAGCAGGATGTGGAGTGCAGAGGTATCGAAATCCTGCAATGTGGGAAATCTGTTGGAGCCTGGAAGGCTGGAGTCGGATGGGACGACTCCAGAGGAAGCAGTGGCTTCTGCGGTCAGACTCCACCTCGTAGCCACAACATACCTCTCCCACCAGTGGGTGTCGCCAAGCTTCACACCTCCTGTCGTAGGAAGTTTTGGCAGATTGTGTCCATGCAATGTGTCCCCAGTGTGTATTATCTCTATACCAAAACAGCTGTAACTACTTCTTCTTTATCTAAGTAAGTGAATGGCATATACGGTTCTTCTTAACCCAAACAGTTTCGGAAGCAAGGAAGTCATGGTAGTTCATCCCTTATGTTATTTGGCTCATAGGCGATGTGAGGATTGACGCTCCCCTGCTCTCTGCCGGTCAGCGCAGCTGTTAAAGCCTAAGGAAGTAGTGAGGACAAGACCTGTACAGGAAGGGGGCAAGAGAAGGATAACACCTGCTTCCTTTGTCTTGGGAAGAGAAGTTGGCATACTGAGAAATCCCGATGAGAATCTTCTAGCCCCTTCACGCCACTTCCACGAAGTTATAGAAGCAGCTCGCCAGCGGCACTCCCGGTCAGTGATAGTTTAGTCTCCGTCTGAGTCAGTTTCCGTGGCAGATCGCGTGTTGATGCGTTTCCCAGTAACAACTGCAAAGGGATAAGAGACAGTGATTAACATGTTATCTTGAAGCCTCTTTGTAAAAAAGCACATTTAATTATTTAATTTATTGGCTTTAAGAAATTTATATTTTTTATATTTTATATTATGTATTATTTAGTAAAGAGCAGTAGTTTTGATTATTAGCTGCAATTATTAGGATTTTTTTATTTGTGATAATAAATTAATTGTAATTTATCTCATTATTCTTAATTATTAGTGAGCCGAAAAACGTAACAGCCGCCTTCTCTCCTGGGACTACCTTTCCTATTCTATTTGACGCTCAGTCCCTTCAAAGTAGCAGGACTGGACTTCTACATGGAATTAACCAATCCTACAATTTGTAAATCACACACACACATATAGAATTAATGACCCAATAAAAAAAAAAAAGGTTAAAAATAATTTTAACATAATGTTAAAAAATAAATTTTCATGTTTTTTAAAAATATATATTATAGTTTTTATTGTCCACTCTACCTTCGGTCGTTAGCAAAGAGCGTGGATTTCGCAACGTAAAAATTTTCCTACAGAATCTGAGAGCTGTTAGTTTCAAGAGCACTATTCGTGTGACTACCATCTATATGATGAAAATGATCTATTTGTGGGCGAGCTACTTAAGGGACCCCAAAGCAAAGATGTACACACTCTTAGCAAAACGGCGGACCATATATTAGAAACGTACATTAATTCGCCAGGAGATCTTATTTAAGAGAAAAATGTATTTTGTGTTAGAGAAGTTTGATCATGTGGGATTCTTCAGGGTCATTTATCTTACATTCTCCAAAGTAAATTAATGAATAGTTTTAATTTGGCAATGTAAGGCAATAAAAATAAATGTAAATTAAATTAATCAAACAAATTATCTTTTATAATAAATAGATAAGCATACATTATAAGCAAAGAGGTATAAACATACATCTAAATATTCATTGTTAACTGGAACATGGGAAAACATAGAAGAGAAATCATAAGAGTGTTATAAATCAGTAACTATACCTTTACAATACAACAAACTTAACACCGACCAAATCTAGAACGAGGATGATGCACGATTGATCGAAATTTCGAGTTTTATTGAAGGAAAAGATAGTTGGCATTGACTTCCAATTAATAACTGGATTGAAAAGTATTTAAAAAATATTCATTAATTTTTCTCTTAATAAATAAGCTTATTAGTACAACTAATATAACTTTCAATCAAGACGGGTTCTACAGTGTACCCAATATCTGAAGGCCATCAGAGTGTTCTAAAACACTTTAACAGAAACAATAAAGTGTATAAATCATTCCAGATTTGAGAATGTTGGTTGCCCGGAGATAATTAACCTTCCCGGTATAGTGCATACTGTTTCTGTTAAAGTGTTTTAGAACAGCTCTGAGGGGCCTTCAGATATTGGACGCTCTGTAGTTGTTTCACATACTCAAGAGTAACTGAAGTGAATTGGTTCCCTGAGAGGCAGGTAGTGTATGGTGCAGAAATCCCAACCGCTAGAGGCTGTGGCTTACTGTTAAACGTTTACTGGTTGAGGAACCATATATCACTTTTAAAAAAGCAAAGAATCCACCATATTGTCATATAAATCTTTATGCATTATGCATCCAATGCATTGGAAAACCAAAAAAATGTATTTGATCTTTTGTTTGGAAAGATTTTCATGAAGATTTTTTGAATGGTTTTCTTCACTTATGCGCACATATGAAGTTATTATGGGAGATTATATTAAATATTTATTTTTTAAATAATGAAATTAATTGTAATATAAAATCCCTCCTTATACCAAATTTTCTACAAGAATTGCAAAGAGAGCCAAAAATGGGTAGGGTTCGATTCCCGGCTGAGGTAATAAGATTTTTATTTTGACTCCCTATGCATTTCTTGTAGTATATTGTTTTATTTTATTTTATTTTATTTTATTATTGTTTTTGATACTTTTAATTTTTTTCATTATTTGCTATGATATAAAGCAGGCACTTAGATTTTCAATCGTTAGTGTCAGTTCTGGACCAACTGAAAATCAAATGTCGTTTTGTAACATTTTTGTCATGATGTAGATGATGTAGATTCAGTTGAGCACGGGTCTCTCACTCTCTCTTTCTCTCTCTCTCCCTCACCTCACCCTATTTGCCCTGATGAAGGCATGAAATTCAGGTCGATACGTTGGCTAAAATAAAAATTATTTTGGTTACAAATTAGTTTTTAATTGCTCAACCACACTAGACAGAATTCCCGACAATCCTTTCTTCGTAGAACTTGACGGTCAACTATTCATTCCGCATAGACTTTTTTTTTTTTTTCTTTTTTTTTCATTCGAGATGATTTGTAGTTCTTTTTATTTAGGTTCGTTGCAATTAGAAATATTTATATGATTAGCTTGAAAGCCTGAATTAGGGAAAAAAATTTTAGTTCTTTTTTTTTTTTTTTTTTTTTTTTTTTTTTTGTACCCTTGGGTCTTGTATTTGTTCTTGATAGGTAAACTGTCGATCAGCATATTACAAGGCTTTTATCCTTCTCAACTCAAATATAGCTATTTTGACGTCTAAATTGGACAATATCTCATACTTCACAGTTTCTCTGATTGCATTCATAATACTTTACTATCATTCTTGTTAATCTACTAGACCAGTTAACACCACCAATGAGTTAGAGATATCAGGTTATAGTGATGGGATTTCATCCTCTTCAGGGATTGTAAATTGAACATTATAGAATATTTCCCACAAAGGAATTAAGCTATTCATGTTGCTACCACGATGGGAATTTTGATAAATTCCCCCGCTTATTAAAAAAAAAAAAAAAAAAAAAAAAAAAAAAAAAAAAAAAAAGAGCAAATTCGGTAAGAATGTGGGTTAAAATTTAAAAATTCGGTTCTCGTTAGAACAGCGAGAAAAAAAATCAAAATAATTCTTATAATTTGTCTTATATTTGCCTAAAATCTGTAGAGTGGGAAAGGTTTAGAAAGATTTCGACCACATCAAATTATGGAAAATATATTCGTTATTATTAGAGTTTTAAAAACATTAATAGAACACAATAAATGAAAAATTGATTTATCTATGGTTAATTACTCGCAAGTCATAATATTAATAATAAATAACAATTTTATTAAGTCATAATATCAAACTTACTGTCAGTTTTTGTTCTGGATATTTTCCTTCTATAAATACATCATTAGAAAATATTTAGGATAGTTTTAAATTTCTGTTCTACTTATTCAATTGGAGTGAATGGCTAATGTAAAATCTTTACCACATGGAGGTTTCTTATTTGTGTATCTTCTTACATTTTGTAATATTCACTTAAGAAAGGCATTTACTGTCACAACAACAAAGAAATGTACCTGCTCAAGTAATTTCTGTGCCGCCCTCCAATTTCGGACATCAAGCAGAAGACAAGTTATCTTCCCATCTCAATCGTGGTCTGCCTGCAAGACAATGGCGGGGATCTACTCTGGCCCCCACCTTATCTGGTGCCCGATGCATCTCTATTGCAAATTTTATAAAATTTCGGAAGAGTTTTAAGTTAGGTTTGACTTTAGACGACTTAATAAGACAAGAAGACGGATAACGGGCCACTACATAGGTGCTTTTGCAAAGAAAATTAGCAGAAGTTTGCAGCCACAATATAATTTTGGTGAAAAAGGAGAGTTTTTTGACCGAAGATATGATCAGATAATTTTATTTGGAGTTCTGTCAAGGTAGATAAAAAAAACACAAATTTAAAAAAGGTATTTTTTTAAAAGATCATCTGCCAACGTTTCGGCTTACATTGTAAGCCATCTTCAGGGCTTCCTATCATGAAGACGAGAGAGGACGCCCTGTCCCCAAGTTCACATTTCCATTTAGTTATAATGTTCAGAAGTAGAGTCGTGTCATGGCAAGTGTGCTCCATCTTAACTGAAGACTCTAAGTCAGACATCTCTGGAGCAGGAAGCACGTCCATTAGGCTGCCTGCAGACATACTGTAATCTTTCTCTTCTCCCTTGAAGAGCTCATAGGTACCAGCGTGGTAGAGCTACTTCCTGTAGCTTGTAAGGGGTCTACCCCATTACGAGTGTGGAAATGGAAGCGATTTCAGAGAGCGGCGGTATGTGTGTACCCCCACAATTCGATATTGCAGAAGGAGATCTCGCGGTTTGCCATCGATAGCTTCCAGAGAGTTGTCGCTCTTCCAGTGTAATAGCTCACAGCAGGTCGGTCACATGCCAACGAGATTAGAAAGTCTACGAGAGTATAACCCGCAAATATTTCGCATCGCTTTGTCCACCGATTTCCCCATTCACGTTCTTACTGGAATCCAGTACTGCACTTTGCTTACTGGAATCCAGTCTCTCTCTCTCTCTATCTATCTCTCTCTCCGCCCCCCCCCCCTCCTGCTCTCTCAGCAAAATCAGATTTAAAGTTTCTTGAGCTCCGCCGACTATGTCTTTTGTTTAAATCTCAAGTGACTCGGTCCGATGCAGTAAAATTATTATTTAAACTTACACTTTGTTAGCCAGTAAAATTGGTGGAACGAGATAACATTTTCTCATAAATCAAAAGTAATTTTTATTTAAATAGTACAAATCTTGATATATGCCTTTGAAATATTGATTAATTTTCTTTTAATTATTAAAGAAGTGAAAATTATCCTGAAACTAGTCACTTTAATTAAAATATATCTCCAGTGCACAATTTTTCATTTGAAATTAATTTTACTTGGTATATGGCTTTCAAATTATTATTGCAAAAAATATTATTTAAACCAGTGAAATTTGTTGATTATGAGTGGATCCACATATTAATCAAATTTTAATTACAATATCTTTTAAGAACGTATGATTATTAAACCATTATGGTTATTTAACAATTATTTAAACCATTAGGACCAATCAAAAGAGATTCCGCATTAAATGTATGAGAATATATGTGTTATCCTAATAAATTTTCCTTACAAAGACGCAAACAAGAAAATTACAGATAGATTCGTTCTTCTAAATAGTGATTAATATAATTGAAGTTGAAGTATAATCTAATGGAAATGTCATTTGAAAATATTTTTTAGGCTTTGTACTTTTTGCGTTTTTAAAACTTGTTCAACATGAAAAATTCTTCATGGTTGCATTAACTCTTTGGTCTACAACAAAAGTTCCTGGTTTAAGTCGAAAGAACGATTCTGAGATAGATGTCCGGGGTACGCAGCGTGGTACCAATGACCCCTGTGCTGCCAAAGGGGTAGATGTCCGTGGTACCAATGACCCCTGTGCTGCCAAAGGGGTAGATGTCCGTGGTACTAATGACCCCTGTGCTGCCCAAGAGGTACATGTCCGTGGTACCAATGACCTCTGTGCTGCTCAAGGGATAGATGTCCGTGGTACGCAGCGTGGTACCAATGGCCCCTGTGCTGCTTAAGAAGCCTCAATCTGGGGTTGGCGGAATCAGGAAGCAGGACGCCACCGTTAGAGCCTCGGAACCAGACCGTGAACTTCTGATGAGCTAGTATTCGCTCGCAATCCTCTGTCACTGGTGACATTTCGGGCGGTAGTCCGACACAGCTCGGTCAACTCCCATGCCTTGGCTTCCAGGGAGCTTGCTGGAAAAGGAAACGTTATTCAGGAATAATGATTGCATAACTATTGCATCTGTCATGAACGTTTCATCCAGGTGGTAAAACGTCCCCTTTCCCCTTCATCATCTTGGTTTACAATGTGAGCCTAAACTTCGGCAGATATTAAAAACGCTTTTTTTTTTTTTTTTTTTTTTTTTNTAAAAAATACACATTTTTTTTAAATTGTTTTTTTTTTTTTTTTTTGGATCAACCTTGACCGAACCCCTACAAAATTCTGTACTAATAATTTCTATCGTCAAAAAATCTCCTTTTTAAATTATCGCATAACCTGCAGTTTGAAATTATTGTTTCTTTTAAGAACTAAACTAATACAAAAACTCTATAAAAATATATACAAAAATGGAACCATAACCTCAACTAATTCTAGTTAAACTTGAATAACTGAATTATTTGTCGATAAAATACATGTCCAAACATCTATCGCTTAAAAAACAAAACATATAAATATGTAATTTGAATTTTGCTTTAAAACTGTAGAAAATATTACAAAACTGTTTATGATTTCTATCCTCGGAAAAGAAAGTATTTCTTAAAAATTCTATAGAAAAATAAATTATTTAAGAACGTAAAAAAGAAATATTCTTATTCGTCTGAATGCAGTGGTTTTTTTTGTTTATGCTCTTCTTGCTTAGATAAGATGACTAAATAAAAGTTTTTTGGCCTAATTATAACTATCATACCTTCTATTATCCGTCTTCATTGGTTTATGCAAACCAGTGACAGTGAACACATGTATTCGGCCAAGAAGATGGACAATGTCCGAAAGCGCTCGCCAACGGAGGATGGTTTGCAGAAACCAATGAAGACGGATAATAGAAGGTATGATAGTTCTATATTCATTGGTAATTATAATAACCTTTTAGATAATTATAATTACTTTATAATTCTCCCACGATTATGTAAAAGATTGAGGACTTAAAAAAAAAAAAAAAAATTCCCACTGGATGATTTTTCCATAAACACTCACTCTGTTTGAAAGGAGAGAATGCCAAGTACTTCGAGGAAATTCAAAACCACCCATTTTCTAAAGATTCACCTCTCAGCTGGAGAATGTTTCTGTGAAGACCTCCACTCAGTCTAGGGGGTAGTGGAGGGTAAGACAATGGCCTGGACAACCTCATACCCCTATGCACAACTACCTGACGAGGGTAGCCACAGCAATTAGTGCTCATGCTCCGCTTGTCTAGTTGACGTGTTAGCGCCTCAGTGTGAAGCAGACGGCTCTGGCGCCAGCTACCCGAGCCCTTTTACACAATTTTTTCTCTCCCCCTACGAAGCTACCTCGCACCGTAGACCTGGAATGCTGGAATGAAGATATACCTCAAGGGGCTCCCTCCCCACTGAAAAAGCTTGAGTGGTCTTCAGTGTTTATCTTAAGCGGTCCTCGAACTATTAACTAAGAAATAATGATTATCTCACTTTTTCCGTAATCAGTGGAATGAATTTAGATTCTTATTACGCTGAGAATCACTTCTGCGTAGTTAAATCATTGCAGACTACTAGTGGCTGCTACAGGATTTAAGATATCATTTGATGGCCGCCACTACAAATTTTTGTATCATCGTTTGTTGGTGAAATATTTTAAGACAAACTTAACATACTGTAGTAAATAAATGTAGATAGCCTCAGACCCGTCATCACGGGGAAATTTTTTCTTAATATTTCAATCAGATCAATTATCTCCAGTAGCTCCCGTTGGCGGAGACTAGAGTCGGTCTTGGCCATCACTATCCCTGCCGAAGGCCTCCACCTCGCTCCAGGATTTACTGCATATCCCTAGTTCTTCCTCGAAACTCCTTCTCCAGGTTTTCCGAAGACGTCCTCGGTCTCTGCCCAGGATCGTAGGCTCGATGGCTTCCACAGACTGTGGCCTGGATTGGACTTGTCCCTCGGTCAAATTTCACTGTCGCTCATTATTAATTTATACAAGATGGGTGAAATAATCAGGTCAACGACCTCCAACTTAGAACCTTTTATATAAAAAATAACAAAACAAAAACAAAAAACAAGGCTTCTAGGATGCTATTAATATATCATCCTCATTAAACTCAGCTGTTGGATGACTATACGAATCGACCTATGACCATACTCTACCTCTGAAGTAGAGCCGTAGGAACATCACGAATTGAGCCATTAGGATCACTGGTTTAACTGGTGGTTAAGAACGCACTATGAGTCACAAATTGAAGTTTATGTAACTTTAATTAACATGTAGCTAATTGCAAAAGAATTACCTAAAAAATAAGTATTTTTATAAACGAACTTTAAAACAAAAAAAATTGCTACGAAATAGCTCGGCAAACTTAGCTGATTTTCCATTATTCATTAATAGTAAACAAAAGTGAGAGTAAATGACCAATTGATACAGAATGTAGTATCACTGAGGCTGGCCATTTTCTCATTTCGGACCTTTTGGTAAAATTGTATTAAATATACACCCCAAACAACTAAATTTACTAAAGGGTTATTATCACTATCAATGAATATAGAACTATCATACCTTCTATTTTCCGTCTTCATTGGTTTCTGCAAACCATCTTCTGTTGGCGAGCGCTTTCGGACATTATCCATCTTCTTGACCGAATANACTTTTTTTGAAGGTATATTAAATTAAATTATCCTTTATTTTAAATTATTAATGACCTGTAAATCACAACAATATTATAAGGCCTAGAGGCCACTAATTGAAATCAAAATAGGCCTTAAGTCCATGCTCACATCCTGCTCTTATGTATTTCTATGTACGTTTTTCTATAGAGCGCGGCAAAACATGTACACTATATTCTCTATATATTCTAAATAAGAATATGAATTTATTGTGATGTTGTGCTTTTTTTTCTTGGCATGTCACCCCTGGCGGCCATTAACGCCAATCATTTCGAAATATTTCATTTTTTTTCTATAAATCAAAATTAATAACAGTGTTTTTGTGTACAACCTTCTATCGCTGCTCCATACAACCAAACACAACTGTTCTAACACAGAACATTCTTCAAGTAATACCATTTCTTTTATACCGAAAAACACATCCCTCTTCATCCATTCTCCTCGGCCTCCTATACACACTATCTCTCTCTCTCTCTCACTCTCACTCTCTCTCTCTCTCTCTCTCTCTCTCTCTCTCTCTCTCGCTCCCTCTCTCTCTCGCTCCCTCTAATACGCACTTAAGGTCTCTTCTCCCTTAAATTGTATGTGAGACATTCGATATTGTTGGTTATGTGATGTCCCATGGTATTTATCGGGGATTTGTGGCATTGCTGGAGGTTCGATGAGGACTGACACGGCAATAATCATAAGTAAGAGTAAATGAATATTTTAAACGTGCAAGCTTGTGATAAGAATGGGCGTAAAAGGTAAGACAACTAGGCTTGCCTAAGACTATTCTCGATCAGTCTAGTAGGAAGAGGGGGTAAACCTTATCTACTTAATTGCACTAATCAATATCTTTCTTAGTAAGGGTTTTGCATAAATTTTTTTGGGTTATATTAAATGTTAGAAAATTAAATTTTACATCTATTCTGATCAATAAATAATTTTATAACACTAATATATAGAAAGTGTCAGGATTATAGGTTTTGGTCTTCCTCTACACCCCCCTCCCTAAATATGATTTCTGTCAAAAGTTAATTCATTCAGTAGTTTGCAAAAGAGACCCTAAATACTGAATTTACTTGCGCATTTTAAAAATAAGAAGACAACCCAACTCCCAAAGTTGCATTCTTAAATATTTTCATAATGCCTTTCTTACTAAAAACTGTAACTGATTATTATAACGAGGTTATAGATGAATTTTGAATTTTCAATTTGGCCTCTCTAGAAAATTCCCTTATCCTTTCTCTCAATAGCTTATCCATTAATAGAGACATTCAACTTTTCAAAATAAAAATGTATATATANTAAAATCAAAATATATATATATATATATATATATATATATATAATTATTTTGAATGGCGCTTAATCTTTTCCTATGTAGGATTAGTGAAGATCTGTGAGACGTCAAATGAGCATCATGATATTAACATGAATAGTTAGATAGATGGTATGAGATAGATATGAAACAGATTTCGTAATGGTAAATTTACTAAAATTTACTTCATGCTATACTTCAAACTTTAGCCCTCAGCTCAAAGTGTGGGGAAAGAGTTGAAATATATTATTTTTATATAAGGCAATAAATTAAATTATTTATCCCTTTCAAAATCCTGTAAAGAGCAATTCCAATTTAAATTTTGGTTAAATACACCCTATTAAAATTGGCTAGATCAGAATATAATTAATGTATTGATAAGTGGACTGCAAGATTAATAAACAAGGTTTTAAAATAGTATAAATATAATGGCAAAAAAGTAAACTTGAAAAAATAAAATATTAATTTTAAAATGGTTATTGAAGCCAAAATGGGTGCAATATATGTTAATATGTTATTAAAGTGATTAATTTAGGGAAAACTATTCATATTTCTTAGATTTAGAAAGAAACAAAATGATTACAGTTATTTGGAAAATATAAGAAAGAAGTAACGTTTGGGGTCAGAAATGGTTTCAAACTTAAGGTAGATGAAATGCTAAGGAGTGGTAAATTCAAAATAAAATTGAATTTTGGCAGGTTTCAAAATTTTAACTCTCCTCGCAAGGAATTTTTTGCCAAGCAATTAATTTCCTTCACAGGCCCCAGCAGTCTTAGGCATGTATGTTGATAGTAGGAAAAAAAACCCTCAAGAAAGAGTAGTAAATATCCCTGTGGAATTTGCTTGGACAAAAACCAATTGTGAACTGCATTGGTGAAAAAAATCACAAGAATTTTGTTTTGTTTGCCAACAGTTCAGGAGCAACTTTACAGATGGCACCACTAACAAGGCACTCCAGTATGTTAGTACTTATGAGGTATTCATAATTCTCTGAATACATAAAATTTGTATCCTTTAAAAATTGTAATAGCCATAAAAAATCTATACCAAAAACTAACAAATAGAAGTCCACTATGACTACTAAATAATCTAAGTATTAAAACTAAATAATCAATTTTTAGTAATCTGAAAAGATTTCCCATGACTAATCAAATATGGATATATATATATATAGGATGACT
>KZ807702.1:240220-257519 GCA_000696205.2 Oncopeltus fasciatus | reverse complement strand
TCGGTCAACGTGTAAATTCGCCGTATATATATATAATATTTAACGAACCATATTTTTTATTTCTCTTAGGTAGGAAGATCCAATGAAATTTTTCAGAAGTCGCGTTATTGATTTCCTTGCCAAAAATACGCAAAATAAGATAAAACATTATGATTGAAAGATAAGAACACTTAGGCTGATAATAGACTATGCAGACAGACAGAGTGGGAGAAGCGTAGAATACTGTTAGCTGTTAAACTATTGAAGTTATATTCAAAATTATTTTTCTTAATATGCGTTTTCAATAAATAAATAAAAAAAAAACACTAATTTAAATATCTTATGTATTCCTTAATATTAGAAAAACGCGCGAGCGCGCGCGCTCCCACGCACGGACACACTCCCACCAAGCAAAGCCGCGCACCAAACACCTAATCGCGCACTACTAGGAAAGTACGCACACACACTCCCCAAATACACCCGAGGAAATAATACCTAAGCGTCAAGAACAGGTCGGATAGAGAGTGCTCTGAACACACAAAAAGAATAAAATCACAAGGAGTAAATTTTCGGGGATCTCTCTCCCTTCGTCGGTGAGAAGTGAAGAGATACTAGCCTAGAGACTATATTATAATAAGGCTTAATGTCATATCCCAGAATATAACAACTTCTTGAGATGATTAATATGAAGTTTTTTCTTGATCATAGCTAGTAGTACAGAATTAATAAATAGTTTGAATTTATAGTTATAATTATTTTTAAAAAAATCGTCATATTTATCGCTAGTGTATGTAACTCTTTGTCTTCGAACACCTTCTCCTGACAAAAATAATCGATTCTACAGTAACGTCAAACTACCGGTGAAGTGAACTATTGATAAATTCATCTTTTATTTCCTTGTTTTCATTTTAGTGATTATTTATTAATATATTCTATTAGTTATGGTTGAGTTTTAGTGAACTTCATCTCATAATTTCTTAAGCTTTTTTTTTGTACAGTTTTGTTTTTAATATGTAAAATATACAATACAATTGTTGAAATTTTTAAAGGAACTCTCGTTTTATGGTATATTATTGCTATGATTTTACCTTGTTTAAAAATATTTTCAGCAATGTTCAGCATTAAATTTATCAGACAACATTCACATTTGATTTCAAGGTGCAATTCAATCATGGCATCTCACGGAGAGTCAATTTTCCCCAAAACTCTTGAAGAATTTGGCTACAGATTTAATGACTGTGGCCGGTTAAGAAGGATTGATCAGAAGACTGGTGAGCTGACTGATGGTGCATTTGAATTTAATGTTTCCTCTGATTCAAATTATAATCAAAAACATTATGAAGCACTGGGAGAGGTGGGGAATACAATGCTGTATTTATTTGTTCAATATAAATACATCTATCAAAGGGTGAGGCTGAGTAATGTTTTACATTTCTTAGGTTCTTACAGAAGAAGTATACAAGATGCTGAAAGACGAAGGTCTTAAACAGCTTCCTGTGCCTCCTGAGAGTGAAAATAGTTCATTCATTTTCTCAACAGAAGATGCACAACACACATCAAAACTTGCCATTCTAATTCATGGAACAGGTGTAGTTCGGGCTGGACAGTGGGCCAGAAGGTAACACCATACTTACTCATTTTAATAATTAAAAAAATATACATGCTGGCTTGGCAAAAATCATTTCCCATTTGTTGAAAAGTTATGGCTGGTTTCTGTTGCTTGACAATCCCCTTATAATTTAATTACTGCCCAGCTCCTGAAGAATGTTATGTGTCTCAGCTCTGCTTAGAATTATCCCATTGTTTTTGTGTAAAAGTATTATACTTTTTTAAGTATCTTATATTTCCATTTAACAACCCTTAACATTATGTTTTTCATACTTATTTTTTAGTTTTTTTTGATACTTGTTGATCTGTAGATGCCTGAATAAATTTAGGCAGACTGAACTGAATTTTCTTGTGTTGTGTTACATTATAATTAATATAAGTATTGCAACTCTGCCTCTTATGAAAAAAAAAAAGAAGAAAATAATTGGAGTACAAATAAAACTCAGGGGTTATGTAAAGCAACTTCTTTATTGAGCTCATTTGACATTTACAGATCAACCCTTATAGTCTGCTATGCAGAATATGTATTATCTAAGCAGATTTCCCATGCCTTATTAAATATGGATGTAAATAAGTGTAAATAGAAGATTTAATTTATAAGCCTGAGGAAACAGTGAGCATAGAAGATATGGCACTAAGTTTTGCTTTACTTTGGTCAGAAAGGAAGAGTGGCAGATGCGCTCACTCATCATACATTTGCAAGTATTTTCCTAAGCAAATGTTTTTTATAAAATGTAAATTACACCTATTGGGTTCTATGAACTTCCTATAAATCAAATTGAAATAAATAATGATTTTCTGTTTCATTCATCCTGCTTTTAATAAAAAAAATAATTCTTTCTTTACAATGAAAAACCTAAATAATGAATTTGTTTTCTTTATTTTAAAAACAAGAGGGCCTCTCCCCCAACTAATATCTGTCTTTTTTTTTTTTTTTTTTTTTTGCAAAATTTTACAGAATATAAATGTAAAATTACATTTTAAACCTTTTCGTCCCAAGAATTCTTTTCCCTATTGCTTATAATAATGAAGATATTTCAATTTAAAATTTGGTCTCCATCTCCCTGTAACTGATTTTTCTCATTAACTTATCTAACAATTTGCAAAAAGAAGCTTAAATATTGAATTTTGATTAATTATTTTATGGTAGTGCGCACACTGACAAACATATAATTTACTGTTAAAAATATAATTTTTAATGGACCATATTTTTAGCTCTATAATGTAGGATTGATGAAGATCTGTCCAATTTAAAAAAAAAGTCACATCATAGCATTGTAATGAGCTTGATTTCTCTATTGGAAATCTGTTAAAACTGATGTAGTACTAATTTTTTTGGTCAGTGGTGAGAATGAATCTTATTTATATATTTGTAATTTATTGAAGTTATGATATCGTTTTGTGGTTTAAATCACTGGTTTCTCCTACAATTGTTCTATAGTTTTGTTAATTGGGTTTAGTCAGTTAATCAATAAGCGTTAATCACTGCTTTCGTTTGTCTAGTAGTTCACTTAACTAAATCAATACTTAATAATCAAATGGAAAGTTTTTGATCATGAAGGTTATTAGTAGAGAATTTGTTGGGTTTCGGTCAACGTGTAAATTCGCCGTCTATGTACTAACATACCCATTCATCTCTTTTCACTAACATACCCAAGGGCAAAGCCCTCCAAATTGTTGATAAACACTGGACTACAATTCAAAACCATACCACCCTTACCTGGTCCACTTGTGTCCCTTTTCCTGCAATTGTACTTCAGGCTATCTTCTTATAGGTGTTTAGGGGAAAAATCCCCCAAATCCTTACTGCATTCTACTCTTATCTCCCCTGTCTAAAATTCACCATAGAAATTGTGTCTGATTATCAACTCCCCTTTCTTGACACCCATATCATTTGTAACGCTAATAGCCACCATCAGCTATCTCCACTAATTGGCACTCTAAGGATACTTACTCAGGTCATCTCCTCCATTTCAACTCATCTCACCCTCATAATCAGAAATAAGCATGGCCAAAAATCTCAACTGCAGATCACTCACACACTCTGACAAGATATTCCACTACAAAAATATTAAAGAATTAAAAACTAATTTGTAACCAAACAAATTTTAATTCTTTAACTATCAAGAAGAACTCGTGTTCCTTTCAATTCTCTCTTCATAAAACTTGATGGACAACCAATTTACCTCCAAAAATATTAAACTTGTGACAGACATCCTTTTATCTCTAATGGTTTCCATGTGCACACAAATAAAAACTTGTTAACAAATTCTACATTTCCACTTTCCAAGAGAAGCCCCTCTCCCCAAACAATGAACTCACTTTCCATTCTCTCTCTTATATTTCCAAACTTTCTGAAAAAAATAAGAAAAATCCTTAGAAAAACTTTCCCTAAACTCAAGGTTGCTTTTTCCACCATTAACTAACTTAAATCTACACTGCCGGACAAAATTAAAGGATCACTTCAATATTTTGAAATTACTGAACTGTATAGGGTATTTTTGAAAATATTATTTTTTCTTTGGAAGTCACACTTTATTATAAGGGTAATAAAAAATAAAAAATTCTTTTCTAGAAATTTTTAATAGGAAAACAAATCAAAAAATAAAAATGTCCTAAAGTCTCAAAATGAAAAAGTAAATCTTTGAAATGAAATAAAATAACAAAATGGAATAAAAAGAAAGAATTCGATGTAAACGATCAATAATTGGTATTCCCACCTCTAGCTCTGATAATTGCTTCCATTCTCCTGCCCATTCCAGCGACCAGGGCTCCTACATGTTGTTCTGGAATGTTGTTCCACTCTTCCACTAACATTTCCCTTAAAACTGCCAAATTTTGTGGGTCTCGGGCGCAGACACGTCTTCCAAGCATGTCCCATACATGCTCTATTGGGTTCATATCTGGACTTCTGGGTGGCCAAACCATAACGTCAATTTCTTCTTGTCTGAGGAAATTTTGCACTGACCGAGCAACGTGAGGTCGGGCATTATCGTGCATAAAAATAAAGTTACCTGCGATATTTCTGGCAAAAGGTATTACATGTGGCTCAAGTACCTCCCTAATGTACCTATCAGCAGTTATAGAGCCACAGTTCACAAGAACCAACTCTGTACGGGAGTTTAAATTTATGCCCCCCCACACCATCACTAACCCACCACCAAACGCAACCCTTGGAGAAAAAGTGCATGGATCATAGCTCTCTCCCCGCTTTCGCCATACCTTTTCACGTCCATCAGGAGATCGGAGACAGAATCTTGACTCATCGCTGAATAATAATATAAGGCTCCAATCTTCCTGAGTCCAGTTTAGGTGCTCCCGAGCAAACCTCAAGCGCTCAACTTTTTCAAACATTTTCAACATTCTGAAAAACTATCTGCCCTCCTTCAAAATAAACCTGTCTAACTTGTTTCCTAGATCCTTAGGTTACTTTTCCGAAATAATTCCTACCTATTTTTTCTGGTATTGCTCCCTTTGATACAGGCCACTCTCCCTTTGTGCCTCACATTCCCCACCCTTCATTTGTCCATCTTAAGTTTTGCTAATTTCCAAACCTTACCTCTCAGTCTTGAAAATTTGATCTAGGTGACACTTCCCCTCTCGCCTTCATGATAGGTAGGTATGGTGAACTTTCTAAACATTTTTTTATTGTTTTCTTCAGCATTTGATATTACATTACTTTTATTTATGTCAATTTTATGTAATATAATGTAAATCATATAGTTTTTATTTATTTTTTCTTATAACATTGTATTTCAATAGCCCTGAAGATGGCTTACAATGTAAGCCTAAATGTCGGAACGGTCTTTCTAAAAATTGTATTTTTTTTTTATCAACCTTGACCGAACCCCAACAAATTCTCTACTAATACTTAATAATGAGTATGATCCAGTGTACTTATTCATGCTGTTTGTTGGGTTTCAATCACATGATTGGTAAAGTTTGTTTGTTAGTGTTATTAATATTATATTGCAGTTCAAATTTGCATACTATTTTGAATAAAAAAATAGTTTGCTGATTTTTTTTGCTGAGTCTGCTGTAGTTAAATTCGGGTCTATACTCAAACTTATTTTTTTAAAGTCAAAGAAATAAAATCAGTAGTATTGGCAATTAATTCTTCAGAATTTACATAATTTAGTTTCTAAGTCAGAGAGCTACTACAGTGATTTTAGAACGTTGCCGAAATTATCAGGTGGGAAGTTCAGGGTTAAATTAAATAAAACTAAAACTGTTTCAGTATTAAAATATTCAAAAATAAGTGTACAAAAAACTAAAAGTACACTAACACAAAATTTAATGTCTGAAGAAACAATGCTAATAATGCATATGCCATATCAAAGAAGATGGTGAGACTCATAGTAACCATTTCTATCTTAAATCTATCGGAAGAATGCTGGCACTTCTGAGCCAACATGATGCACTTCTTTGCTGCAGCTTATGAATAGTAAGATAGACGAGATGAATTGTTGATTTAATTTTTATGCAAACAATTTTCTACTCAAATAATTGGAAATAATTAGATTTCTGAGAAAAAACAACAGTTTTATTATTTCCAAATCTCTCAGATTTATCCATGCCTTAGACTATTAATATAGCTTATTTATGACAATAGATAGACCTGTTTGTCAGAAGGAGAATTTAGAATTTTAGAGGTACTGTGATGCAATACACTCTGTAACCTGTGGGGAGTTATTGTCAGAGTATTTTCAGAGTCTTTTATTAGTTATAATCTAAATGTAGCAAATATTAGGAATGAACCGACTTCTCAATTTCTAAAAGGAAGAACATTCACTTTACAGTTACGTATTTTAATTTACTGTAATGTGTGAAGAATTGGCTTTTAACTACTGAAGAGTGTGCATCTGACCATTGATACATCAGATTCCGTCTATAGTTTTGCATCTGGACTATTGCAGTTTATATGGACAGGGGTAGGACAGAATCTATCCAATAGCTTGAACTCTTACAGCAGAGAAAAGCTGGTATCAAAAGGTAATTAATTGAAACAAGTATATATAAAGGGCCATAAGACTGTTGAAAAATATGGTTCCTGAATTACCATCTGGTGGAGTAATGATCTATTCAGGAAAAGAACATAGGTAAGAAGACTTCAATCGGGCAAAGAATGTCGCTAGTTGTGAAGCTTACTGAAGGGCACTTACATTAAGTTACTGAAAAGATCACCCTGGAAAATATACAGAAATAGAGGCTGGTGCCAGGATACATGTCATTCTCTCTTGAAGTCAAGGGGGGCTGGAGGATGTTTGTCTCACACAGTTACTGATACCCTCAGAGCCCTAATTGAGACCCTCTCTCTGACTTTGTTTATGAGATAATAGTTTGACCCAACATAACGGTGTTCCCGTTCAACTAATGTGCATGATATAGTCATACTTGTGTTTGGTAAGGTCCTACTGATATCACTGGATTGGTGTTAAGTGAGTGGGTAATAAGAGACTTGCAGTTAACCCAAATAAGTTGGAGTTAGATCTCCATGAAAGAGCACTAAACTTCTTAAGTCAGTCAAATATCTAAGGGTATTTTTTGGCTTCAAACTAAGTTGGAATGAACATATTACAAAGGCCAAGAAAGAATGTTACATGTTACAAATGTTGAAGGTTGAAGAGCACATTAGGGGACTAAACCAGTAATTGTTCACTTTCAGGTAATTACCCATTCTTACTCATCTGATTTTCCTCTATAACAAACTTTTTCTTTTATTTTACTTTTAACTAATTAGTTAAATCAAATTTCATTATCAAGAATTTTTTAATATTTGTATGTAATGGTTAATATGGAAATATGATGTATATTTTAAATGCCCAGGTTTTTATTGGTGCTGATATATTTCCCAGTTCTTTGACATTGCCCAGTATATAAAAATCTACTTTATTTAATTATTCTTTTCATTTATGAGCTAAGATTAAAAAAAAAAACGAATGACTGTTCGTTATACTCATAGGCTAATTACCATGTTCCTATTATCTTCAAATAGAGGAGGCATTAAACTGTTAACATCTTTTCAATTTTGGATCATTAAATTTCTTTTTTTTTTTTCAGCTTAATAATTAATGATTCCTTGGAGACTGGCACTCAAATACCTTATGTGAAGAAAGCTAGAAGCCTAGGATATGGTGTTATGCTTTTTAACACTAATGATAACCATAGGTTTATCGATGGTTCCAAAGTGTCAATTGAGGTAAATATCTTTATTGCTTATCTATTTATAAACCCTTTAAAATATTAATTCTTGTTTTCTTTTTTCCTTTTCAATTTTAAAATAAAATTAACTTGTCTCAGTACTTTTTGGTTTTATTCTTAGTTTTTGCTATATATTTTATTTTATGTTTACTGGCTGTTATTACAGTTTTGTAATGGAAATGTAAGTTTAAAATATCCAATGCAATATTTTGCCAAGAAATTACTGAAAAACAGGATTTAAAGAAAAGTGTTTTTAAGAAGGTTAATGTTAGAAACCATTTGGAAACACCATATAAAAATCCACGTTAAATTATATAATTTCTGTATTTAGTTTTGTGTGATAATGAATTCTGCCTTGTATGGCTGTTTCTTTTACTCTTAACAATCCATGCACTGCTATGGTCTACAGGTGTGTTTCTTTTCTGCTAGTTCCTCTTGAACCCTGATTCTAATAAAAATTAATGAGAGGGAATAGAATAAAAAAATCTATCTGTCCCAGCCAGGACTCAAACCTGGATCTCCTGCTTGCCTGGAATGTTACAGTTACACCACTGGGACGAGATATATAACTTATTAAATTCCCACCACACTAGCGAGCGCCTAACACACGAGAAAGATGAGTATATCGTCTTAAGTTTGAAGGAGCTGACATTGAGATGTCAACGACCTGATTCTTATACTTCCCTGTCGGCAGTTTAACATCTTTGTGCCGACAGAATCACTGATTTATTCATTTTTTGGTCTTGTTAATTCCTAAATTGTGACTAGTGGACTTGTCACTTATATTCAAAGTACTCCCTTTGAAGTAAGACTATTCTTATTGTAAAAAAATATGTGTGAACTTACTTCTAATCTACTAATACAAAAAAATGGTTATACCAAAATAAAGATATAGAAATTGTTCATAGGTACAAGTATCTTGGAATTACCATATTACAAAAACTTGAATTTAACTGATTATTTTGCATAACAAGTTACAAAATCTTAATTAGGAATTAATATAATTTGTAACCAGATGATAAATGACAAACTAGTTTCCTACAAGGCTAAAATATTTGTTTTTAATGCTGTAACTAGATGTATATATGTTATGGGGTTCACATCTGGGGATGAGAAAATTTTGACATAGTAGAAAATGTAAAAATGTTTGCAATAAAAGAGATGCTTAAATTACAATATAACACTTCAAACAATATAACACCTTTAAACTACTATATAAAAGAGATGTTTAAATTACAATATAACTGTATAATATACCTCCTGAGACTGGAGAAGACTCACTTTACTATAATTACATTTTGAAAACACTCTTGAGTAGGCTATATTTATGAAAGAAGTACTAAAGAAAAAAAGGACTTTGGTTCAAAAAGTGGGATAATATTGCAAATTTGTGTAACATAATGTTTAAAATGTTACATTTGAAATTTGTGGTCTTTATAATAAATTGTATGGAATTTAGATTAGAATTGATAAAGGAATTCATTCATTGAATATTAATTTAAACTTCTTAATTAAATATATGTTAGCTTTACCAAACATGTCATTAGTTTTAATTATAAAATAAATACATTATAATATTGTAAATCATAGTTTTTATTTATTTTTTCTTATAACATTGTATTTCAATAGCCCTGAAGATGGCTTACAATGTAAGCCTAAATGTCGGAACGGTCTTTCTAAAAATTGTATTTTTTTTTTATCAACCTTGACCGAACCCCAACAAATTCTCTACTAATACTTAATAATGAGTATGATCCAGTGTACTTATTCATGCTGTTTGTTGGGTTTCAATCACATGATTGGTAAAGTTTGTTTGTTAGTGTTATTAATATTATATTGCAGTTCAAATTTGCATACTATTTTGAATAAAAAAATAGTTTGCTGATTTTTTTTGCTGAGTCTGCTGTAGTTAAATTCGGGTCTATACTCAAACTTATTTTTTTAAAGTCAAAGAAATAAAATCAGTAGTATTGGCAATTAATTCTTCAGAATTTACATAATTTAGTTTCTAAGTCAGAGAGCTACTACAGTGATTTTAGAACGTTGCCGAAATTATCAGGTGGGAAGTTCAGGGTTAAATTAAATAAAACTAAAACTGTTTCAGTATTAAAATATTCAAAAATAAGTGTACAAAAAACTAAAAGTACACTAACACAAAATTTAATGTCTGAAGAAACAATGCTAATAATGCATATGCCATATCAAAGAAGATGGTGAGACTCATAGTAACCATTTCTATCTTAAATCTATCGGAAGAATGCTGGCACTTCTGAGCCAACATGATGCACTTCTTTGCTGCAGCTTATGAATAGTAAGATAGACGAGATGAATTGTTGATTTAATTTTTATGCAAACAATTTTCTACTCAAATAATTGGAAATAATTAGATTTCTGAGAAAAAACAACAGTTTTATTATTTCAAAATCTCTCAGATTTATCCATGCCTTAGACTATTAATATAGCTTATTTATGACAATAGATAGACCTGTTTGTCAGAAGGAGAATTTAGAATTTTAGAGGTACTGTGATGCAATACACTCTGTAACCTGTGGGGAGTTATTGTCAGAGTATTTTCAGAGTCTTTTATTAGTTATAATCTAAATGTAGCAAATATTAGGAATGAACCGACTTCTCAATTTCTAAAAGGAAGAACATTCACTTTACAGTTACGTATTTTAATTTACTGTAATGTGTGAAGAATTGGCTTTTAACTACTGAAGAGTGTGCATCTGACCATTGATACATCAGATTCCGTCTATAGTTTTGCATCTGGACTATTGCAGTTTATATGGACAGGGGTAGGACAGAATCTATCCAATAGCTTGAACTCTTACAGCAGAGAAAAGCTGGTATCAAAAGGTAATTAATTGAAACAAGTATATATAAAGGGCCATAAGACTGTTGAAAAATATGGTTCCTGAATTACCATCTGGTGGAGTAATGATCTATTCAGGAAAAGAACATAGGTAAGAAGACTTCAATCGGGCAAAGAATGTCGCTAGTTGTGAAGCTTACTGAAGGGCACTTACATTAAGTTACTGAAAAGATCACCCTGGAAAATATACAGAAATAGAGGCTGGTGCCAGGATACATGTCATTCTCTCTTGAAGTCAAGGGGAGCTGGAGGATGTTTGTCTCACACAGTTACTGATACCCTCAGAGCCCTAATTGAGACCCTCTCTCTGACTTTGTTTATGAGATAATAGTTTGACCCAACATAACGGTGTTCCCGTTCAACTAATGTGCATGATATAGTCATACTTGTGTTTGGTAAGGTCCTACTGATATCACTGGATTGGTGTTAAGTGAGTGGGTAATAAGAGACTTGCAGTTAACCCAAATAAGTTGGAGTTAGATCTCCATGAAAGAGCACTAAACTTCTTAAGTCAGTCAAATATCTAAGGGTATTTTTTGGCTTCAAACTAAGTTGGAATGAACATATTACAAAGGCCAAGAAAGAATGTTACATGTTACAAATGTTGAAGGTTGAAGAGCACATTAGGGGACTAAACCAGTAATTGTTCACTTTCAGGTAATTACCCATTCTTACTCATCTGATTTTCCTCTATAACAAACTTTTTCTTTTATTTTACTTTTAACTAATTAGTTAAATCAAATTTCATTATCAAGAATTTTTTAATATTTGTATGTAATGGTTAATATGGAAATATGATGTATATTTTAAATGCCCAGGTTTTTATTGGTGCTGATATATTTCCCAGTTCTTTGACATTGCCCAGTATATAAAAATCTACTTTATTTAATTATTCTTTTCATTTATGAGCTAAGATTAAAAAAAAAAACGAATGACTGTTCGTTATACTCATAGGCTAATTACCATGTTCCTATTATCTTCAAATAGAGGAGGCATTAAACTGTTAACATCTTTTCAATTTTGGATCATTAAATTTCTTTTTTTTTTTTCAGCTTAATAATTAATGATTCCTTGGAGACTGGCACTCAAATACCTTATGTGAAGAAAGCTAGAAGCCTAGGATATGGTGTTATGCTTTTTAACACTAATGATAACCATAGGTTTATCGATGGTTCCAAAGTGTCAATTGAGGTAAATATCTTTATTGCTTATCTATTTATAAACCCTTTAAAATATTAATTCTTGTTTTCTTTTTTCCTTTTCAATTTTAAAATAAAATTAACTTGTCTCAGTACTTTTTGGTTTTATTCTTAGTTTTTGCTATNAAAAGCTAAGGACAATTAAAGGATTCTTTTAAATGAAAAAATAAGGGAATAATATTCCCTTGAAGATTTAAATATAGAAATTTAAATTAGAAATATTTCAGAGGAATAGTTCAAATTTTGGTTCACATTTATGCTTCAAATATTTATATTTATGCTTGTACATGGACCCTACAAAAAAAAAAAAGAAAAAAAAATAGAGCTCAACAAAATATGTTTTTTGAGTTCATATTAAAATAAATTGAGTGATTTCTTAAATAGAATATATGTATTACTAAATATCATGTGAATAAAATATATTTGCTTAATCAGTGTCAAATTATCTTACTGTCTACTAATTAATTAATTATTATCTAGTCTAATAAAATTATTAGTTGTTATATTGTAGGTATGAGTTTGTCTTCTTAATATTTAACTTTGTCCAATTAAACAAGGTTAATAAGTAAAACTTTATGATGAATTGATGGTTCATTCATCGCTTCTTTTTGGGGATTGGCACCATTTAGTTATCACATGAAAGTAGTGGTAGCGCACTCCTCCCCAAATAAGTAGAAAAATACATACTTGCAATATAATTCTACATATTTTTTTTATAGTCTTGGTTTTATCTTTACCTTTTTCTCAGTAGTATTCCAGAAAGAACCTTACTCCTACCTAATCTCTCAAATAATTATGTCGTGTTTTCCTTTTAAAAATAAAGAGTTCAAGTTTCTTAAGAAATTCTTAGATATTGTATAGATAGTTATGTAACATTATTAACTACTCATCATAGCCTATTTAATTGATGCAGTTTCCATGACATGGGTTAATAGAAATTACTGTATGAAGTACATTTCTTTATTTATTTAATAACAAATATGTATTTGTATAATGTTTACAATTTATATATAAATTGGTTTTGAAGGGAGAATTTTTGTTTTAGGCATCACAATTTGAGGAAGACTTTTTGAATAGAGTAAAGGCAATAGCATTGACAGATTCGGTACATGGTAGAATTCCCCGGGCTGTGTCTTCTAGACTTGCAGACCATCTATCTGCTGTAAGTATTTTATACTACAATATTTATATTTTATATTAGTGTCATTAATGTGAAGCAGATTATCTGTTGTAAGTTTTGTCACATTTTCTGCTTTAGTTTTTGGGCTATAATTCTCAAAAGAGAAAAATTTCTGAAGTCTGGTGGAACAGATCATTGGAAAATATCAACTATGTTTTTAAAACAATAATTATTGTTAATAAATATAAGTATTTATTTATTGTAATAAATAATATATATAGGGTCTATACTCAAACTTATTTTTTTAAAGTCAAAGAAATAAAATCAGTAGTATTGGCAATTAATTCTTCAGAATTTACATAATTTNATCTAACACTGGTTTATTAATAAAAGAAAAATTTTAGGAGTTAAATAGCGACAATTTTAATTGAGTAGTCTATTAGCCACAAATAATTAAGCTAAGTAAGAAAAAGAGTTGTATAAATAAAGAAAATGAGAGAAATGAGAGTAAACTTGCTACTTATAGTTTGATTAAAAATCACAAGTGAGTGTTAGTCGTAAAAATATTTAAATTATCAAAATAAAATTGTACACAATTTCAGATAATTCCCAAACCTGATTGTGTATATATACATATTACTTGGATTGTTATTTACCAAGATTAAACAATCAAGATTGGGAATTATCTTAAATTCGGCACTTGATTAATAATTTTTAGAATTCAGGGGTTGTAGTTTTCACTTAAATGTTAAGTTAATTGGTATTTATGTGAAGTGATTATTATAAATTAATATATGGAATGACAATTGATGTATAGATTTATCTCATACATCATTAAGAATAATTTAATTTAAAATATGATTTTGTACTTGACTTCAAAATGATTATAAAAGCATCAGTACAATGAACTATATATTTTGTCTGATAAGAAATGGGAGTTCCTTATCAGCCAAATTATATAGCCAACCAAGTATAGATTGGTTGATCTATAACCAAAAATATTATTTAAAAAATCTTCAAGGTTTAGTTGATGAAATGAAGTCCCATTACTCAAAAACTATTCATTAAATATTCAATTTTTTCTCAGTGAATCAGAAAATCTAAACATTAGTTGGGTTCACATGGCGTAAAATTTTGTAATATAAATATTCATAAATTACAATGCAGAGAAATTCACCTAGTTTATGCAGTCCCTGTGTTCTTGCTTTTTTTCTTATGCCTAATAATATATAATAATTTTCACTCCCTTTAAAGCTTATCTTTCTCTTTTTCCGATTTCAGCAACTAACAAACTGATCAAATGTATATTCTGAAGTTTAAAATTAAATTTTGCTTCTTCATTGAAAAATATGTTCTTGCTAGAGCAGGGGTGACAAACTCTACCAAGGGCCAAAAATGCACAGAATAGGTGCTACATGATTTTTTAATTCCAGATAGTTAATCAAACTCTTGAAATATTGGGTATAAAATTTAATTGAGTTAACCTCTTTAAATTTTTCTTTTAAAATACCGTCCGATTTAAGATCTATCAACTCCCATTTGCAAATGAACTGGTGCCTGTGAAGCTTAAAAATTGAATGGATTGTTGAAAATTGGGAATTCCATTTCATTAATTTAGTGGAAGCCTTCAAAATGACTCCATGATCAAATTTTGATAAAGTTGAGAGTATTGATCCAATTTCTTTTGGTTCACTTTGCCAAATGATTTTAATAATTTGCCAAAGTTTGATTGTTTACCTGATATTTTCTGTTTTAATTTAGTTACAGTGCCTGTATGCTTGCCAACATACACTGTTTAATAAAATCACCATCAGCAATTTCTAATGTAATAATAAAACTTAATTTCAGGGCATCTTCGGTCTCAGTCTTAGCTTTATTAAACTTCCATTGTTGACCTTGAAGTTTAGATTTTAAAGATGACAATCTGTCCATTATTATTAAATTCACAATACCTTCACAATCACTTCTTAGAAACTGACTAACATAATACCGACACACTCCTTTAATATCAATAAGGAAGGTACTAGTATAGACTCAAAGCGCGTTGAAAATTCTATTGTTCTTAAAAAAAAAATAATAGGGTATTTCTGCTTTTTGCTAAGATATGGCATTACTGTCTACCTCTCTAGCTTGTCTAGGCACGCTCTGCCCTTGAAATTACTTATAAATGTAGTCTAGGCATTAAAAATGCAAATACCAAAGCAAAATGGCTTGTTTACTTTGAAGAAAATCTGCTTTAAAAAAAATATAAAGACTAGTTGTCTGAAGAAGAAAAAAAAATTGGTAGTTTTAATTTTGGAAGTAATGTGGTGTTTTGTATTAGCTTCTTAGTTTCATGTCATTTTGGGGATAATATATCCTTGTATGTTCCTGAGTTTTATAGTACCATACTCAGTCATTGACCCTACCAGTTTCAGTTACAATCGGTTTACAGTTTAAGAATAAAGCCTCTCAAAAGTGTTTAAATTATTACTTTACATTTTTATTCTAATAAGCTTCTAATATTAGCTTCCTATTGGTTTCTTAAATAATAATTACATTTAATTGATTGATTAGGTTGGGCGAAACTGGGTTTCTAGTAGTGAACCACTAGACAAGATGTTGCCTGAACAGCAAGGAGAAATTCAATGTGTTTCAGCTGGTAAGAGATTTTTTTTTATTATCAAATGATTGAAATGAAATATTTTCAAATTGTTTGTTTAAATTCTGTGTTGAATGTTAATGTTTTCTTATGATGGAGCTTTCCAAGTGGTAAACTGTCAGGAGGTCAGGTGGAAACTTAGCACTCAGATCTGCTTAAGTTAGTGTTTTTTAATGACTTCGAAATACTAGTAGAATATTCAGTATTGGCATTAACAACCAGGCAGTGGTAAGCAGTAGTTCATACAACCACTATCCTATTGCCACCTGGTTTTTAAGGGGTTAATACAATCAACTGTTATTATTAATTGTAAAATATAGAACAATTATACAATAGTTAAAAATGTGTCCTTTGCTTTCTCTTATAAGAAATGCTTGATATGTTGTACTTTCCATTGGTAGATCCAGTGCAGGAAGAGCCATAGTCTTCTTCCTGCACTGTTTCTTCTACTTTCATTCGAATAATTTAACTGATTCCTTTAATCTTAAAATTTATTTTGCCCCACTAATTATTTAGCACTTAATTCATTTTTACATCTGCCTTAGTTAACCATCCCATGTACATTTATGGCTTCCCATTAAAATAAAATGATTAAGATGTGAGTCTTATTAAAAAAATTGATTTTTTGATAAAAATTTAATTAATGACATATATTATGATAAACTTAGGAATTTGAAAGATTAGCTTTTTTAGTTGCAGATAATAAAAAGTATAATTAATGACAAAATTGATGAATTTCAAAAATCAACTACTAAAGTAGGCATAAATGTTGACATTTATGCTTTAGCTGTTACTAATTAGCCAAAAATAATACAAATTACTCACAAACATTTTTATATGAGTGAATACCATTTATTAGATAGTCCAGGAAGAGATAGATAAATAATAACTTTATTATTTGCTCTAAACACAAGCACATATTTACAGGTTTTTTGGTTGATGTTTGCTTCCTTTCACTAATATTTTTCTGTGCATTTATCATTTAATGCTAACACTTGTTTCAAATTTTGACAACTCATTCCTTCAGTCATTTATTACTCTTTACTTCATAGTATTTTATTAGTGATGAATGCTAGTGAACAATTTTTAATTATTTGTTAAATAGATAGTGGGATTTGACAGGTTTTATAATCTGGCAGACCATCTTTCATAGTGGAATGTGCATCATTTAAGTTTGAATGTCTAATTATGGGCCATATATCTACCACAGCTTCCTTTCCATTTTCTCTTATCCACTTTTCTTATTTTTTTTTTGGCAGCTTCTTTAGCTCCTTCTTTTGTTGTCCAGAATTTACTAGTGCCAATTGAAAATTTAATTTTTTATCGAGTCATTTATTATATCCATATTAGTGTTAATTTTATTTAATTATATTCCAGATTTATTATAATTTGTTATGCTTTGATGGCTGAGGTTGAGTCTTGGTATATCAGTATTCTTGAGGTGTTATTATTTATCAATAAGTATAGTGCTATGACAATTGGCTGCTGTCCGTTTGTATATATTGTTGAGAATTAAGTCTGTATTTATATTTACTTTTTGTTATCTTAATTGTTTTAAAGATAGAGTGCATTTTATCTATTATTTTTATAATTTTAGCATAATTCAAAAGGTTTTTATTTCATCACTACTTTTAGAAGAATGTGTTTCTTTTTTGAATTTTGTGTATATATACAAG
>KZ807702.1:162922-240163 GCA_000696205.2 Oncopeltus fasciatus | reverse complement strand
TTTTTTTTTTTTCCCCATTAGGCCTGATTTCTTCAGCCAAAAGTGTTTGACCATCGAATGCTATTTTGTTTTTGTTGAATAATATTTTATTTTCCTTAACCAAAGTCACCTCTGCCTCAAACTCGAAACTACTGCCTTCTTCTTCATCTGGTCCTGACATTTAGCAAGAAAGTGCCCCTTTTTCTTCTGAAACGACAATTAGCATTGACTGCCGGGCATTCCTGGCTTAGATGATTATAACTGCACCTTGTACATGAAAATTTATTTTTTGCCCATTTATTTCTCACTTTTTTATTATATTCGGTTAAAATATGATAATGCTTCATGGCAAGGTTAGAGAATTTTCGGGAATTTTGTTTTCAGAAACTCTTTGGCTTGGTGGTTATGTAAGCCAGCTTTTTCCAAAGTAAGGTCGAAATTGAGTTGCAGGCGTTCACTAAGCTACGAATCAGACACACCAACCCCAATTTGATCTCTAATCAATGGCTCCCTGAGAGCCCCTTAGTTACAACTTTCACTTAGTGTCCAAAAAATTTGAAATGGCTCTCAAATTTGGAAACAATAATTATATAGTTCGTAATTAATCTTCTGTCAGATGAAAAGACACAACTCTTTCTTCATAAAAGGTCCCATATAATATATAGGACATGTACCAGCTCTTCTTCTATCTTGCTGATTAGCCCTGAGACTATACTAAATCAAGTAATGCGCTTCATCCACTTCTTGATGTCAGTCTTGAAGGTTATTGCTCCAATGGTGGTGGGGCAGAAGACAGGGCCTGTCCATCTAACTGCAGCACCTTTTCCATTACTTCACTGGGCTGTAACAATATAAATCAGTTAAACACTGCCACCATGTTGTATACAATAAGGTAGTCCAACATTAAAAATATTTATTAAGTGAATGTCAAACTTACTTGTTTATCTCTTTATCCAAGCACAAGTTATTTTAAATAACAAATATCATGACATCCCTCTCTCAAAGATCAAGGTTTGTAATGCTGGAATGTATTCATAAATTAATAATAAATATTATGACAAATTGTAATATTATTGTTTTTATTTAAGATATGAAAAAGTTTATAGAACATAATAGGTGTAAATTGTAACTTATAACAGTAAATAAACCATAGAAACTTTTTCCTAGGGGAAATATTCAAAGATAAATTTCAAATTAAAAAAAAAGGATCTTCAGCACAAAAATATTTATTAGGAACATACCCTCAATAAATGTAGGCATGACTTATCCTGCAAATTACAGGAATGCAGCCAATGTTTGCTCAACCTCTCTGAATTTCCGTCTCCCACATACTAGAGGCATACACTGCTAACACTATAATTCAGAAAAAAACTACTAATGAAAAAAAACAAAAAAAAAAACAAAACATATAAATTGAACTGAGCTTGAAAAAATAGTCCAGAAATTATTACCAAATAAGAATTAAAAATCAATGTAACATTTCATTATTCTTACAAATAAAATAATCATTTTGTTAGCTTATAATAGTAATATAATATAAATAGTATTTTCTTTTCACAACAAAATTCATTACCTGTAACTAAATTAGATTATCTTAATTTTTTTTTTTTTTAAATAAATGTAAATTAAAGGCCTGTTGATATTGGAAATGAGGTCATGTGTAATAAGGATTTCTTGGACACCAAATTTTAAATTTGTTAATTTTTCCTTTTATATGTATATTAGAAAATAATGCATACAATATAAGATGTATTAAAAGTAATTTCTACAATTTTTATGATAAAACAAGTTTAAAACAATAAATAGAATTATGTAAGCATGTCCAGTTTTCAAAAATATATTAAGCTTTTAATTATTTACTGCATTTTTTGTGCTGTTTCTATAATTGTTTTTTGTTTTCAGGGACAGGTAAACATGAACTAACTTCAGCGAGCAGTATCGAGTCAGTTTTCAATTTTGGTGAATCTCTTCTTGTCAGCGGGCCACTTGTGACAAGTGGCCAACTCTGACCCTCAAGATACTCTTGCTGTGTTTCTTATATTATGTCCAAAGATAGTCTCTTATTCCATGTTTAAAATAAATCATATTTTTTATTATGCATGTTAGATTACAAGCAGAATATTATATTTCTTTTTCTACTATCTTTATAATCCTTATTTACTTGAAATTTAGTTGCTTCTAGAATAACTGAATAGTCCAAAATGTATCAGCTCTAGGTATATGTTCATACTCTCCTTCCACCAGAATTTCGGCTGTGCAGTATTAGATCAAGAGAACTGAAATATATTTAAAAATTATTTTTATTTATACTTCTGAATTTTCATTATAAACTGCATTAAGATCAAAATAAATTTAGCTAAAATTGCTTTGATGTTAGGCTTTTTTATGTTTTGGCTGTAAATAATGAAATAATAACTTACAAATCATTGCTTTTTTGCTTTCATACATTAAAAGGTTTTTATCCTATAGTTTTCTAATTTTTTCTTTAGATTTTCTGAATTAGTTAAAAATATATATTTTTTCATAGAATGGCCTTCCGGAAAGTGTCTCTTTTTCTTCTTCCTTGGCTCTATTTTTGAAATATCGCTTTTTTAATTTAAAACTATGTTGCTATTTCAAGCTGTTGTTTCAGATAAATTGAGGGTGCAAATCCTTTGCTTGAAGGATATTTTCCCCATTAAACTTCTTTAGCCAATTCCACAACATATTTGTTTCTCCTGTTCAGCTAATGTTGATCATCATTGTAACAGAAGAGAGAGAGCTACAAGGTTCTCCTCCTAATTTAATGCTTTAGGCAGTCATCAGTTGTAAATTTTTGAGGTCCTTTCTAATGATACACAGATACTGGGCTAGTAGCTATTGTCATGAGCTCTATAAATTATGTTCCTGTGTGCACCAGATTTTAAAATTTGAAGAATCATTCCTACAATAGGCTCATTCACATTTCACTTCAAAAACTTTATTGTACTTAATGAATTAATCAACCCATTCCCTTCTCTCCACCACTGTCCAATTTTAACATACAGTTTAGATTACTATAAGTATTAATAATCACCTGAGTGCACCTTTCTATCTTTGTCAGCTGACCCAAATTCTGCTAAAATTGAGCCCCATATACTTAACCTGGGTTGCTCTTTTTAATGAGTCGCCCTTAAAAAAGTAAAATGTTGTAATTGGAGAGGAATAGTTGGGGATGGCAATTAATTAGTCACCTATATCATATTTATGCTTTAAAATTTTTCATTTATTCTTTTGTCATCTTCTTTATTTTTTTATCGACTCTTGGATTATAAAATAGTCTAAATTTATTTTTCAGCATGATGGCTAAATGACTTGTAGAAAAAAAAAATATTGTTTTTTGCCAGACCTTTGAAATTTATGGAAAAACAGCCCACAAATATTTTCTGATGTCTGAATTCTTAAGATTGAGTCTTTTCTAAAAACATATTACAGGCTATTACTTTAACTGGCTTTCTAAGTATTCTTAGATTAAGGAGCTTCAATAAAAAACACATTTAACATGTTTAACAAACTTATTTAAATTTCTACAGTTTTAACCTTTAGATACTGGATGTAACCAAAATATTGATTCTAATTGTTTAGTAGTATCTATTTACTAAGATGTATTATACTTGTAAAATGATTTTATTCATCTGTAACATTATATAATGTAGATAATAGTTCTATTTAATTGGCTTAAGGAAATTAGTGAAATTGGAAGTATATTGTATTAAATATTTAATACTTTTATATTAAAGGCATTTAATTAAATATATAAATATGCTTGTATTAAGAATGAATTATCTATTTCTATTTCTGAAATAGATGTCATCTTGTTACCTTTAAAATAAAAGTATCACTTATTATGAATTTTAAAAATCAAAAATTTATTATTCTTAAAATAAAAATTTAAGGAGGTCTTTCATTTTCTTTTTTTATCTTAATAGATAATAAGTGTTATTTTTTAATTAATAAAAAATAATATGTGTACTTACTTTTGGTAAGTTAAGAAATTATATTTATTTATTTTTATTATTTAAGACCTGAAATAATTCTGCTACTTTTTCTGAGATTCGGCGCTAGCTGTGTAAACAACTTCATTGCGTGCTCTTCAATACTAACTATTTAATTAGTGTAATAGTGAACATGACAGAGGCCAAGTTTAAGTGACAGTGCACAGTTTCACTAAGTTTAGTGAAAAACTATGGACCAATATACAAAAAATACTTAAGTAAATATCATACAAGTTAGTGCTCTAGTCAGTGAACAGTTCAATTGTTATCAGTAGAGGGGGAATGACACGTTCCGTCCTACTGCTTGTCCAATAAAGGGCCGTCCCTTAGACTCCCAGCCCCGGCTCGCTCCGTTTTTTCTTCTCTCTAACTCTCTCTCTCTCTTTCTGTCTCTCTCTCTCTCTCTCTCACTTATTCATATGCATGGCAGTTTCTACCATCAAATCATGGTATCGAACAAAGGCCGTAATAAGAGAGCTCGTTCAACTGGAGGCAAGCCCTCACTGCTGAGCTCTCCACCAACCAGACGTCAGTGACCTTCTGCTAGCCAGTCATGAGCTCGTCCAGCAGCACACTATCATCCCGTCCTGAATGTCCTTGGCACCCGGTGGGGAACTTAGGGAATTTATAAAGTGCCACTCCCCCTATTTTTTGTAGATCTGGAGAGAACACTCAATATTAACTCCATATATACTATATGACCTATACAGACCTACACCATACAAAAGTAGTAGTAGAAAAGCCTCACCCTCGCCGTGACATAATTCAATGCCACAGATGCTAACAGTATGGTCATTCAAAGAGCAACTGTAACCACCTCCCTCGCTGTGTCAAATGCGGGCAAAACCATGACAGCTGAGAGTGCCAGAAGACCAGTGACACTCCAGCCACCTGTGCTCTCTGCTCCAAGAGTCACCTTGCTAACTATAAACGCTGCGATGCATATCAGCAGCTGAGGAAATGCGAGCCTTTAGCCCAACACCAGCGAGTTCCCTTGGCTCAACCCCAACAAGGATACTTGGCCCAACGACAGCAAGGACCCATCGGCCCAGTCTCAGAGGGAGCCCTCAATCAGAGACACTCCGCTTAGCAGCAACCAGTGCCGCATGAGCTTCACGCAGCCAATTTTCAAACCTCTCCAACTCCTACTTCCTCCGACATGTACGCTATCATGGAAACCTTTTTTACTAGAACCTAGTCCATGATGGGAGTCCATGTTAAATCCCCTCATTAATCTCATTACAGCCCTAATTGCCCGCTTTCCTGTACCTCAACCATGAATTCCCATTCCAGCAAATTCCTCACAGTTCTCTTATGGAATGTCAACGAAGTACATACGCATATACACAAATTGACATTACTTCTCAGTAATAGAAATGTTGACATCGCACTTATATTAGAAACATGACTTACGTCACAAAAATACATCAATATACCAGGGTACAGAACTTATAGGACCAACCACCCAGACGGGAAAGCCCATGGTAGGACAGCCATTCTGATTCGCAGCTCCCTCTCCCATCATATATCATATAGACTATCTCTATCTATAATCTAATCCATCACTGTGTCACTCTCAAAATTCACCTTTCCTATCACTCTTGCGGCAGTGTACTGTCCCCCAAACAAACCTATAACTTCTGCTCAGTTCAGTCAATTTTTTGATTCACTGGGCTCAGATTTCCTCGCTGGCGGAGACTACAATGCCAAACATCTACAATGGGGCTGCTGTACAATCCTTCACCTCTGCTATTCAACAGTGGTGCTGGATAGCATCCAAACCTACCTCTGAAAAACCTCTTAATCCCAAACCTCTTCCCATGCATATACAAACTCTTATACTATCCAAAAGACGAGCCTGAACCACATGGCAGAGAACGTCGTAACCATCCGACCAACAAGCATATAACAAACTGAGTCGTTTAGTGACACGAGAACTCAGATCTTTTTACAATAAAGAATTCAACAATCATCTCCCCTCACTTACAGCAGAAGACAAATCCCTCTGGACTGCCACCAGAAAAATCCTCAAATAACACTCCCCCACCTCTCCTCTCCGCCACAATCATGTCACCTGGGCAGCGTCCGATGCAGACAAAGCTGAGGTATTTGGCAAATGGTAAAAAAGCAAATCTTCATTCCTCGCCCTAACCCAGAAAACCATTCTAAGAGCACGGAGGTTGAAGAATTCCTTGATTCCCTTCTTCCTCTGTCTCCACCACTTCCAAAACACCAATTTGGTTTCCCAGTCAACACTCCAAGATCGAACTGGTGTTTTGTGATGTAGATTGCATATCTTCCTCTTTCGAGAACAAGCAGTACTGCGTTAGTGCCTTCCCCGATGAGTCACTTTTTCTGAGGATATATTTTTATTTTATATTTATTGATCTTAGTGCAAATGTCATTACCAATTTCTTCTTATTGCTGTCTGTGTGCTTGAAATATATATGTGGTTTGTTTTGTTAATTTCTTTAAACTACCTTAAAACTTCATGTTTTTGGATACTGTTCAATTAATCTTTCTTTATAAGCTGAGTCTTTTGGACTGTATAGTTATCTTCCACTTCAAACTGGAGCTTCAGGCATTTTGTATGTAACAAATTTATACTTCAGTTCATTTCCTAAATTTATGACTAATTATTTAGTCGCTATTAGTTCGAGAAAGTCACCTGGGTTGAGTAAAAAAGAGAAGAAAAGTAGTGTTTGAGGAGAAATTTAATTCCTAACAGATCCAGCAAAGTAGCGACTGTGTTTATGAAATTTTATGTTCTAGTTATGGAGGGTTAAGTCAACTCAGGTAATTAATAACACAGGCCTACAGAAAAAAGTTTTTTCTTTGGTGCCTATGATTTCAAAACTGATTTTCACTATATTTGGAGTATTGATTCTAAATATAAAATTAGTTTTTCTCTATAAGAACTACTTTTTTATATTAGTGTTTTTTTTAACGTGCAGTTCTAACTTAATTTTGTGTGGTTCTATTTTACATATTTAAAGATGGGTTCCTGTATATTTGCTCTATTATCAGTCTGCCATCCAGTTAGTTCCAGGAAAATCCACAAGATGGCATTGTCTGCCTGGTAACTGAAATGACCTTCAATGCTCCAACTAGAGTTGATGTTAATTTAACTCCTCAAGGTTTCAACCAGGAAGAGTTAAATAACCTCACCAGAGAGATCAATCTGTCAAAATAAGTTTCTGAATTAATGGCTTCCAGGTTTAATGACAAAAATTGGCAGGAACAAGAAACCAAAATTTTCTTTTACCATATAAGAGAAAGATCTGCTGCCCTTCTTCTCTAAAGAAGACAATCTGGTATTATTAGATGATTTTAGTTGGGGTTCAGTCAAGGTAGATAAAAAATTAAAAAAAATACAAATTTAAAAAAAGGTGTATTTTTTAAGAAAATTATCTGCCAACGTTTCGTTGTAAGCCATCATCAGGGCTGTATAAATACAATGTCATGTGAATACAATAATAATTGACAATATTATAATACAGAATTACCATAATATAGTGTGATATCAAAAGTATGAATGTAGAAAGCTATATAAGAGAATTTGAAAAACATGCAGACAACTTGTTAAAAAATAATTGAATAACATTGAAACAGTAATTTACCACTCCTGTCTATCACAAAGACAAGAGAGGACGTCCTGTCCCTAACTTCACATTTCCATGACTAAGAAGAAATATAATTTTTCAGAGAAAAAAAGTGGGAAGCGAAAAGGTTGGGGGAAGGTAAGAGGTGGAAGGTACAAAGAGCAAGAGAGGGCAATAAAAAGAACAAAGGAAGGGTATTATTGGGAATAAGTAATTTTGGAACTGTGAAAAATGTTTGACAGGTTTATTGAGACGGAGGGCTAATGGTTTTTGAAATATTTGAATAAGTTGAAGAAATTTGTTTTATGTTCGTTCTGTCGTTAACTGGATAGTGTTGTAATTTACAACATTATCTGGATAGTGTTGTAATTTACAACATTATCAATGACTCTTTCCATTCATCCGGGTAGATTCCCAATTTCCACAAGTGGTTGTACGCTTATAGTAACTTCGTTTTTCCTGATATCGGGAGGTGAATCATAAGGTCATAGGGAATGCCATTTATCCCCGGTGCCGAAGACCGCTTGACGCATTTAAGTGACCTGTCCAATTCCTCCATCGTGAATAGTTGGTTTATTCAAAATCTTTTCTCTCCTTCATTGCAAAAGATAGTGGAGTATTTTCAGTAGTATTTTTGATATTTTTAAAGTTTTCACTATATGAATCAGAACTGATAACTGACTGATAGTAATCTGCAAACATTTCCACAACTTCCTTGGGGTCAGTACCGCTTTTGTCAGTGCCCCACACATTGCTTTACCTTTCCTCCATACTTCTTTTGATGATGCATTATTTGATTTTGTTGAGACATAATTCTCCCATGATTTGGTTTTAGCATATATTATTGCCCTTCTTTCTTCCGCTCTACATTTTTTTAAATTTATTAGATTTTCTAGAGTGGGATATCTTTTGAACCTGTTCAGAGCCTTCTTTTTATTCTTGTTAGTTACCCAGCAATCTTCATTCCACCAAGGTACTGGATTTCTTCGGTGGTTTATGCTTGTCATTGGGATGGCCAATATTTTGAGATTGTTTTGTATATATTTTTTTCTTTTTTATAACCTTTATTTATATATTACATTCTGTTAAAAATAAATTAAAACATTTTGTAATATGATAACTATGAATAATAGAAAAAAAATGACATTAATGAAAGTCGAATGAGGAGAGGAGGTGACCTGTGACACCACTCTCAAATTATTTACAGACTATGTCCCCAGGAGGTCGCGGGGTCATCTTCGTTTGAGCCGACGGAGAGGGCTGTAGGGGTTGGAGTTGGAAGACAAGGTCTGTGCTAGTGGATTAGGATGGAATGGCAGTTTACTGTGGAAAAGGCTGAAGAGGGAAGAAATTAGATCCTGAACAAAAGGAATATTAAAATCTTGGTGAAGAGAGGAATTGTATACTTAATAGGGATCATTTGCGATTATTCGGAGGGTTTTGGATTGAAAAGACTGGATTCGTTGGATGTTGGAAGGCTTGGTGGCACCCCAGATTTGCCACACTATTATTTGATTTTTTCGAGGTGATCTTGAAGGTTTTTAAAAGCAGTTTTAGGATCGAGATGGGAGGATAGTATAGCTTTGTCGTCCGCAAATAGAGCTAAGAGGGTACTTGGATGGGTAGGCACGTCAGCAGTGAAAGGATGGGCCCAAGTACTCTACCTTGAGGAACTCCCGCTTCCATTTGGTAGAAATCAGAGTAATCTAATCATTTGAACCCTAAAGAAACAGTTGGATAAGTAATACTAAAGAAGAAGGTAAGTGTTACTAGGAAGTATGTTTTGTATATTAGAATTGAAGTTTGGGGCTTTGAAGTTTTCTCTGCATAAAGCCAATTAGCACGATCTGTCCTCCATCTGGGTTCACTCTTGAATTAATAATTCAAGCTTGTATGCCTAATTATTATAGGAAAATGGTCTGACCCGTGTAAGTTTTTTTAACACAGACCAGTGAAACTGTGGTGCTACAGGTGTTAAAACCACACTGAGGTCAATAGCACTAAACTTGCCACTTTGGAGAGTAAAGTGAGTTGGGATTCCGTCATTCAACAGTAATAGGTAATTTTCTTCAAGGAATGAGATTAACTCTCTGCCTTTGCTGAAGATTTGCTGGATTTTCTCGTTGTATCAGCTATATTAGCATACGATCCACGCCCATGAATTAAAGGTAACCAGGCCATACGCTTTTCGGTAGGTCATATCCTTATTTTTAGATCGTATAATATGTTTTTCCTTTTTAAAACCTGACATTCTTTTGATTGAGTCATGATCTAATCAGCAGTTTGGACATTTCTTTGGTTTTGGGCAAGGCTGGGAATCATGCCTTGGAAAACCACAAAAACACGTATCTCTTTGATGTATGTCCAAACTTTTGGCATTTGAAGCATCTCAGTGGAGGGGGATAATATGGACGAACTCTTAGACTATGATAAGCGACATTTACATTTTCGGGAAGTTCAGGACGATTGAATGTTAGAAGTAACATTCCGGTTTGAACTAATTTTTCTCCTTCCCTTCTCATAAACCGCTTAACTCCTATAACACCTTGACTTTCCATTCCATCCTTAATTTCCTCATCTGTTGCATAAACCAGGGCATGGTAAGTAATAACTCCTCTCGAAGAATTTAGGAACTTTACATTCTTTAATTTTTACATTAAATCCACATAAAGAATTACAAGTGCGTTCACTGTCTGACTGTGTCCTTGTTACACACTCGATAAGAAGTAAACCAGACGTCAGTTTCTTAATGGATTTCAGTGGCCCAAAGTATTGTGTCAAACTTTTGCTAATAATAAAAGGGGAAACAGTTTGAAAAGTTGTATCCCCTCCTCGCGTTACGACAAAAAAGTGTTGCCACGAATCAGTTTTCTTGGGGATATACACGGCTTTTTTTTTTTTTTTTTTTTTTTTTTAAGCTCTGATTACCTCTATCTTCTTTTTGAGCAGTTCATCAACTAAGGGTACAATGGTTAACCACTTGTTGATAGTCGTGGTCAGCATTCTAACAATGTCGATATGAAAGGATTGCAGAATTTTAAATTGGAATGATTGGGGAATTTGAAATTCTAAATTGTCCTTCTATCATCAAAGTGAAGGCTTTAAAGAAAATTAAAAATAAGTTATAACCCATCATTGAACGTAGGATTACAAGAGTGGTACCATAACTACCCACAGCTGTAAAACTTTTGTACGGTGACCTTTCTTTGTAAAAATAAAATAAATAAGTTTCAAAATTGACTTACACACAAGTAGTTTTCTTAGTTCCTTTCTCTAGAATACTTCTGCCTATTTTCATTAATTTTGGTACTTCTCTTTACTGAAATATCAGTAATTTCAGTTAATATAAATGCCAAAAAAGATGAAGATCAGAAAAAAACGTCTTTGTCAATACCTGTCAGATACCGAGTAATCTTTATGATTTTTTGGGGGGGTTTTTTGGATGACTTAGAAACACTCACTATATTCTATTGGATATTTCTACCTTTCCCACAGCCACTATCTTCACTGCATTCTTGTTCAGATGCACTATTATGATTTCAGAACTGAACACCTTCTTTACTCAAATAGTGATCAGATCTGGCTCATCTAAATTTACTGCCTGCCCAGAAACTCTTCTTCATTGAGCTCCAATTTTTTTTTTTTTTTTTAATTTCTAAAAGAAGCATAAATAAATATAAATAGAAAGAAGATAAAAAACTAAATATAATAATAAAATAGCCTGTAATGGTATATATAGATTACTCAATATGTAATATTTGAATTATGACTATGCAATAATCAAACTTAAAATTACAAAAGAATGTAGTAATTTCACTTCAAAGGTTGTTAACAATGGTCGGGTTATTGCTTTAAAAAGAAAGGTGGACAGGCAGACACCGGGGATTATTTACATGAATTTTTCTGTTGAATTATAATTTTTCCAGAAAATATTGCAATAGCTGAGGAAATATTACCCTTGTCCTGCCTATCATTAATAGCGGTAGGATTGATGTGCACACATTCCGAAATCAGCCTCTTCTTAAAAAAAGACTCATGGGCCAGGACAGAAACTTGATTAAAAGCAGGTGTGTGGTTGTTGCTAATAGTGTGAAGAGAGAAGGCTGAAGCATTCATATCACGATTCTTAATGCTGTATTAGTGCTTTTCTAATATTTTATTAAGATGGTCTTATGTTTGGTCAATATATGAAGCCAATATATCCACTGTTTTTCTACTATCTGGAAAGATTTTTTAAAAAGAAAAACACAACGATTTTTTAGAATTCCATATCAACCTACCATGATCAGACTACCTGGAATCCTTCTTATACTGCTGCAATACTGGTTAACTCACTTTCCAAGACCATTTTTTATTCACCAAATATCAGGACTTGCTATAGGTTATAACCTGGCCCCTATTATAGCTAACATTGTGTTAAACAACCTTCTTGACACCATTCTTTCCCACTTAACCCAGGACATCATCTTCATCAAGAAATAAGTTCATGATCTTTTACTTTTCCTTAATCCCGGAAAAATTCCACAGATCTTAGAATTGTTAAACTCCTATCACCCATGGTTGAGTTGTTACCCATGGCAAGTCCTATAAAATATTAAACAAAAAAATAACAAAAAACAGTTCTCAAAGCTTTAAATGAGAGAGAGAGAGAGAGAGAGAGAGAGAAAAAAAAATGGTCTAGACTTCATGGAAATCATAATGAGTACATTACCAATGCTCAATGACTTAAAAAAAATACTAGTGCTGGCAGATGTGTTAAAGGAGTTTGAGGCTGCTAGTGCTTCACCAGGGCTCCGATCAAGAAATAGTTTATAAGATGACGACAAGCTCAGTAGACACATATTGCAGCAAGTCAGGGATCTCGAAGAAAAAAATGGAAAAACTCTCAGAGTGTGGGAAAGAAAGATCTTCCTGAATAGTTCTAAAAGAATGTTTATATTCCTGTTTGTGGAGATTATGTTAAAACCTATATGGGGATACTGATCCTGATGTCTTCATAAATTGGATCATTAGATGACTGGGTCATACATCATGAAGAATCATATATGGCCGGTTCGGAAGTGCAAGATGCAGAGGCAGACCATCTCTGAGGTGGTTGGATGATATGAGGATTTGAGTCTGCTTGGTGGCAGTGAAGGACTGCTACAGTGGACCAAGATGATTGGTGACAAATTGTTGAGGCCCAGGCCCGATAAAGATAATAGTGTCAATGAAGAGATGAAAATAAAAATGTTAGACCAAATAGTCTTTTATCTTTATTTTGTTTAAAAAGGACTATATCATGAAACTCGCCACCTCAGAGTGAACCACTTATATTATTTAATCTGTAATTTGAGTAATTAATTCTTAGCTATATGACAGCATAAGCTGAGAAGAACTTCAAAGACCTTCAAGAAATGGGAATATCTTATAAGTTTGTGTGCCTGGTGAGGGTGCTTACTAAAGGTGCTTAATTGCTCCTTTTGTGTAAACGGAGAAATATCCGAGCATTTTAGTATTCACAAAGGACACTGACAGGGGTACAGCCTTGCATACCTTCTGCTTAATCTATACCTGGAAGGTGCTGTGAGAAAGTCACATATTTAAATAGGCAGAACTACATTCAATAGATCAGCTATCAACCTCGGATATGTGGATGATATTGATATCAATGATAGGACTTTAATTCAATGGCGAGTACTTTCCTTCCACTCTAGGTGGTCGCTAAAAGAGTGGTTCTTGAGTGGTCAATGAGGCAAACATTAAGTAGGTAGAAGCAGGCCTACAGAAAGTTGTGCCAGGACCTCAATATGTACTTGTTGCATGTATATGGCACGGAGAAGTCACCATTGAGAAGCTAAATGAATTTAAGTACCATAGGTCTCAGGTGAATGCCGACAATGATATGCAAGCAGAAATAAAAATAAGGATAATGCCTGCAAATGAATGTTATTTTGGTTTGTATGAGCAATAAATAAAGATAGTGCTCTCAAGGAGAGCCAAGATCAACTTCTATTAGACTCTCATATGGCCAGTACTCATGTATGGCTCTAAATGCTGGACTCTGTTACACAAGAGAATTCTATACTTTAAATTTGAATGGCGAGTCTTAAGAAGAATATTTAGCACTCTTTGTGTCAAAGGAGAATCTGGATATGGTAAATAGAGGATTAAAGGAGTTTTTTTTAAGAGCTGGATACCATCAAGCTAATTAAAATAAGATGCCTGAGATGAGCATTGCATATAACCAGAATGTCTCCTGACCAGATACCCAGAAGGATTATGGATGAGAAAATATATGGCATAAGGAGTGTAGGAAGAACTCAGCTCCAATGGATAGATGGGGATGCGAGGACCATCTTAGGTATCAGGATGACTGGTGAAGAGAACTGCAGGAGGCCTTGACTCTTCAAGAGTTTTAGTGCCAAGGAAGAAGAAGAATAACTCATTTCAAAGTGGTTAACTTGTTTAAACTTATGCCTTATAATAATTATTTAAGAGGATGTGGCCACTGTGTTGCACTCTGACACTACTGCCAGGTCTGATGATTTAGTATAAATAAAGAGTATAAACTTTATTTTAGTTCGAAAATTGTTTATTTATCAAACCCAATTAAAATCCACTCATTCCCCCTGAGTAAATTTGTTTTGTTTTTTACCCAGGTAATTACTCTTTTAGGGATTTACCTGAAGATACCTCTCATTTTAAAGATGAGAAAATTAACAATTTTTTTTTTAATCCATAGTTTTTGTTCTGAAGACACTACCATAATATAGATTGTTTTTAAAGAGAAAAAAAGGTATGCAAATAAAACAAAAAAATTACAAAGTATTCTTTATTTATTTAGGTATGATTTACCACCATTCTTGTTGGATTCTGTACATAGGATGTATATAATCAAATATATTGCATTGCCTTAATTTTTTAATTTTCTTACTATCTTCTTACTTCTATATAAATGAATTCGGTAGTTCAATTAAAACAAATATTTATATAAATTTGAGATTGAAGATAAATTTAAAAACACTTGATACATGTTTTAAAAACATTTTGAAACTACTTACATGGATTACAAAAATAACTGCTTAAACTCTTTACACTGATACATGATTTGGTTCATTTAAGTAATAATATTGTCATAAATACCACTCATTTTGCCCAGCTACTTTTGTAATGAAAAGTGAAAGAAGGAAAATGATCTTTCTCATAAAGTTAAATTCTATATTGTAGATGATTAAATCAATTACTTATTCATTAATGAAGAAAAAGTTGAATTCTTGGTGTGAGAATTTGTGAATTATTTATAAGATTATTTATATCTTCATTTCCTATTTTAGAAAGCAGTTGCCTTTATTGCGAGCTATTAATAATAAAAAAAAAGCTGTTTTGTTATTAAATAATTCTGAATTTTATTTCTTATTTTTATTATAGAAATCATATTTTATTTTGGACACATCTAAAAAGTTTTTGTTTGTTAAAACTATTAAAGAAGAGAATGCTATAAAGTTTTTCAGATAATTAATGACTGGGTCGTACATCATGAAGAATCATATATGGCCGGTTCGGAAGTGCAAGATGCAGAGGCAGACCATCTCTGAGGTGGTTGGATGATATGAGGATTTGAGTCTGCTTGGTGGCAGTGAAGGACTGCTACAGTGGACCAAGATGATTGGTGACAAATTGTTGAGGCCCAGGCCCGATAAAGATAATAGTGTCAATGAAGAGATGAAAATAAAAATGTTAGACCAAATAGTCTTTTATCTTTATTTTGTTTAAAAAGGACTATATCATGAAACTCGCCACCTCAGAGTGAACCACTTATATTATTTAATCTGTAATTTGAGTAATTAATTCTTAGCTATATGACAGCATAAGCTGAGAAGAACTTCAAAGACCTTCAAGAAATGGGAATATCTTATAAGTTTGTGAGCCTGGTAAGGGTGCTTACTAAAGGTGCTTAATTGCTCCATTTGTGTAAACGGAGAAATATTCGAGCATTTTAGTATTCACAAAGGACACTGACAGGGGTACAGCCTTGCATACCTACTGCTTAATCTATACCTGGAAGGTGCTGTGAGAAAGTCACATATTTAAATAGGCAGAACTACATTCAATAGATCAGCTATCAACCTCGGATATGTGGATGATATTGATTTCATTGATAGGACTTTAATTCAATGGCGAGTACTTTCCTTCCACTCTAGGTGGTCGCTAAAAGAGTGGTTCTTGAGTGGTCAATGAGGCAAACATTAAGTAGGTAGAAGCAGGCCTACAGAAAGTTGTGCCAGGACCTCAATATGTACTTGTTGCATGTATATGGCACGGAGAAGTCACCATTGAGAAGCTAAATGAATTTAAGTACCATAGGTCTCAGGTGAATGCCGACAATGATATGCAAGCAGAAATAAAAATAAGGATAATGCCTGCAAATGAATGTTATTTTGGTTTGTATGAGCAATAAATAAAGATAGTGCTCTCAAGGAGAGCCAAGATCAACTTCTATTAGACTCTCATATGGCCAGTACTCATGTATGGCTCTAAATGCTGGACTCTGTTACACAAGAGAATTCTATACTTTAAAATTTGAATGGCGAGTCTTAAGAAGAATATTTAGCACTCTTTGTGTCAAAGGAGAATCNTTTCAATTGATTTTTTTTTTCCTACAAAAGAGCATAAGATGATAAATTGATAATTTTGTCAGTCTTTTAAAAGTATCAATACACAAAACATTATAATATGATTTTTATATACTCGTTAGACATCAAGCTTAATTGAAACAATTTGAATAATTGAATTTCGTAGGACAGGTTAATAGAGTAAAGCAATTAATAAATAATTTAAGTCTTTATTATTGTTATATTTATTGACAACATTGCATTATATTTTTTCTTGTATATTAAAAATAGTTTTAAATTAAAACAACACAATGATAGACAGGTATCCTTAAAATGAAAAATAAAATAAAGAAAACATAATAAATGGTAACTACAAATGACAACTTTAAAAGCTTATCTCTAGTAATATAAATATATCTCGATATAAATAAACAATAATTAAGTAGTACATCTATTAAAAATAATATTTACCCTTGGTTTGATGTTTCTTTATGAAACACGACAACATATGTATATACCAAAATAGGGAATTTATTTACAAAAAACACATTTGAGAGTAAAAGTCTTAGGTATAATTTTCTTAAAATTCTGATGAACACAATTATGGGAAAGGGCTTAACCTTTACTCTCAAAGCTCTAGAATATACAAGGTGAAAAACAAAAAAAAAACAAAAAAACCTGAGTGTTGGAAGGGGTAATTAAATAAGGGAATTACTGGAAATAAGCGATGCTTTTGAAGATTAGCGTCAACTCTTTGAGAGAGAGGCCTCAGTATTTCTCTGACATATAAGATCATGACCTGTAGAAGGGAAATGTGAGATAAGGGAAAGATAATAAGTGAAAATTATAGGTTTTGCTATTGGAAGGAAGGCAGGGCTTTTGAAGGGAAAGGCGGAAAACTTTTGACAGCAAGTCTTTTAAGAGGATTATATGGCCATGGTATCATGACGTATAAGTTCAGGAAAATATTGCAAAGTGGGGAAAGACAATAAGTGTATTACTATCAAAGGACTTGCTGCCTCTCCTTTGAATTAGCCGTCTTCCATCTGACTTCTTTATTTACCCCCACTCCAGTTTCACNATATTTATATGTAAGTTTTTAAAATTTTAATTTGCTGTAAATAAGCTTTTATGTATAATTTTATAATTTCAATATATATGCATTTCTCTCTATAGATATTTAATGAGTGTATGTGTAAACATTACTATAGGTAACACTGTTTTAATAATGTGCCAACACATTCACACATACACACATGTATATTGAGAAAAATCTGTATAAACTGAAAAGGGCAGACCAATCATTATTCCAATCATAATAAGGATATGAAAGAAGTGGATTTTTTAAGGCTTCAATGAAACAGATCTACCTTTTTATAATGTGGATATTATATATATTTTAAAAAATATTAATATCCAAAGTATTATATTTACTCTTTTATAAATTCATGAAATTATTTTTAGTATCTGAATAAGTACAAATATTTGTCATTTTAAGTACCCTTATAATTCCTTTTTTTATTTACAACATAATTTCATACAACAGCTAACTAAGATGTTATATTTTTATTGATTGTTTGTAACATTTTTCTCTGTTCATACCACACGCACAAAAAAGAGAGCAATTGAATAAGCCATTCACGAGCCTTAATGGGGATAACCCTCAGTGATACATATACAGATAAAATGACTAAGTCTTTCCTCAGTGTTTAGCTTCTTTGGTATAGAATTAACAAATGCTAAGAAATAAAATTATTATATCAGAAGCACAAGGCTAATTTAAAATACATTGCTTTTGGCGAGAAGGGGAGGGAGTATGAGAGGAAATAAGTTGCAAATAAGAAAAAGTTTAAATAAAAAAATAAAATTTAAATGTACAAAAGTTTTCTATTTAATTATTTTACACACACAAAAAAAAAAAAGAAAATGTCTATGTGCTGCTATGAATAAGTGTTTGGGTTTCATATTATAAATTATGGATCTGTTTTAACATGATACCAGACTCTCAAAACCTGGCAAATTCTGTGATATTATTCTTTCCTTAATTACACTGTAAACTTGCTTTTTTTTTTTTGTTACAAATTAGCTCTAGGTTTCAACAGTCTGGTTGTATGTTGAATCAGACCTAATAGAGGAATCGGTGGGGGGAGGGGGGAGTTAATCAGCTTTAAATACTTTTTAAAATTACCTAATTTTCTAAAATCATTTATATGTTGAGGACTTTAAGATTGCAGATCAATTAAACAATTCTCTTTTAAAAAGAAATTAAATAAAGAAAAATGGATTATTTCAAGTTGGTCGGTATGTCAAATAGGTAAAATGGTATAAGTAACGATTAAAGGAGGCTGAAACCAAAGACTTTTACAACAGCAGCACCATATTAAGACAAATTTACATGCTCTTCAGTATAACAAACTAAAAGTAATACTGCATGAATTTAATTACTGAAGTATATAATGCTTGTCTAGGGTAGCTGGATGGGAAGAATGAAACATAATTTTGCTTTAGTAAGGTTATTAATCAGATATCTAATTTTCATATTACAAAGAATCTGTGAAATGAAGAGAAGCAGTATTGCCTGTTTAAATTTAATATATATGGTTGGTTTATATGCATAAAACAATTTCACAACCATATATTTAAAGGACTCAAGAAATTAAGCAGTATAACTCATTGGTTAAATAATTTTTACTATTATATTCTGCAAAAACCTACAGGTAATCTGATCCTTTTTCATTACAAATTCTAGAGGTAACAGGGCTCTAAGAAAAAAATAGACCTGAATTTTCACGACAAGTAATCTTTCTCCCAAAACAGTACTTGTTGTATGTGTCCAACAGCTCAGTGGAGTTTGGACAACAATAAATGCTTCCTACTCCAGGAAACGAAGATACTCTGTAGCTTGTCTCGTCATCGGATATGAGAGGCAAGTCACCAGGCCTTCTTATAGTCTAGGTGGAAGCCAGATGCCTCCAGACGGTGTGTCACATACTGTTCATGTAAGGCCAGTTGAAATTGCTCCCAGAGAGGAGCATGTCCCTGATGAGGGTCTCGATTGGGGTCTTCCCAACAAGCCTCACAAAGAATAGTTGCTCGATGACCTGTGAGCTGACAGTCCGTAGAGAAGGTAGTCTGAGGAGGAGCTTCCCAAACCTCATCGGTTGGTTTGGGTATTGGGTTCTGCAGTACTCCTCAAGCGCACACTGTGATTTCTCCTGGAGAGACTCAATATGCGCCACGTCTGAAAGACCGCAAGCATCTGAAAAAGAAATAACATAATGTCAGTAATGGAAAACTTAAAACTGAGAATGCTGCTGCTTTAATGGGAAATTAACACAGATAGATAATTAGCAATATTAATAAGTAGAGTAATAAGTAATAAATAGATAGATAATAGAGTAATAAGTAATACATAGTTTAGTATAAAAAGTTTAATGCTTCTGTAAATTACTATTGAACAAATTAAAATATTCTGGCAAATACTATTATGATATATATTTAATGTAATAAAACCTATTTAAATGAACATTTTTCAAGTAGAAAAATTAATTGACAAATTCAAAAGCTTAAAATGAAATTATGCTAAACAAAATTCTTCATTAAGAAAATTATTTATTATATTATAGGACAACTTAAATCTTTAATTATTCACTTTAAATTTTCTTAATTAAATTTCACAGGAGCAACTTAGTTGAGACCTTTTAGTTTTTTGGTACCTCTGTAGTCTTTGATTTTTCGGGTTAAGACAGATATAAGTAAAGAGTAATGTTTTTCTATTACCTTAACTCATGTTGAGAGCTGTGGACCTAAGGTGCCCATTCCCAACATCGTGGACAATAAAAATATTAATTAGTAACGTAAAAAATTTGCTACGATTCCGCTATGATATAATAAGGCCATTATACAAATGCCTCCGTGATTGTACATACGTTAACTAAATGTCCAGGGAAGCCACTAGCGAGTGCAGAGTCCAGTGAGTCATGGACTCGGTCTGTCCTACCCACACCCACGCATTGCGACACGGCAGCCACCCGTACGGCCCCACTTACGAAACACCAACCATTCTGCTAATGCCTTGTTCGTGATTTACTTTTATTAACGGTACCCACTCGAGGCAGAACATTTATCATCAATAATTATAGGTTTGGCGGCTCTTAAGGACTTATCCATTATTTTTTTTATTTTAATTTATGCTTCAGGTCTGACAGACACACCCCCGCGGTATATATATCCCTTCCGAAGCCTCCCAATAAAATCCCTTCCTTGTTATGAACAGGATGGTACCATGCGTTCTACATAGTCAATGGCCCATGAGACGCCCATAGAAATATTTCACTCTCAACAAGAAGATGGAGACACTTCTCTTATATTTAAGACATTCCGATTACAATAAATAAATTTTAAAAATAATAGATACGGGTACAGACACAGATAACATAATATAACCCTAGATTAGAGGCTTCACTTCACAATTTTTTATCAGGTTTTATCAACATTGTAAAAACCAAATTCTTACGAGCTCCAACGGAAACTCGAAACATTTCCAACTCCTTCTGTTTTTAGTTGTAATTAAATGGGGTTAAGTAAGGGTTTATAATAGAACAGAAATCCTGTAGGAATTAACATGAAAGACTGAAACTCTTCAGTAGGGTTTCTAAGCTGCTAAGTCCTCCATTGGAACATAGAAACCACTTTAGGTTTTCAAAGAGAAAATGAGGATTTAGCAATATACGGTGAGTCGGGGATATGTAACAATTCACTCGAGAATACTCGGCAAAAATCAGGTAGTGATTGCTGACAAGCTTTATTAGCAACTATTTACACTTAATTAATTTCTTCACCAATCCTACTGGAAACTCTAAAAATATGACCCGTAAAAATTATATATATATATACTTCTTTTTGCAGAACGTTGGGTGAGACCGAAAGATATTTAAGATCCTAATTTTAATTGTTTGGCAGGAGCACTAATTTTTAAAATAGAGAGACCAAATTAAGTACTTATGCTTTTCATTGTAAGCCCTTTAAATTATTTATTTTAAATAAATAAAAAGCGAAGTATAGATTTAGTGGAAATCAGTGATTGATTCATCCTCATGAAAATAAATAGAAGTTAACTTCGACGTTAAAAGAATTTAAATTCATAATGTTAACTTGTATCTCTTAGCAATATTAATTTTTGAAATATAGTCTGTGAACTTAATAAAAAAAAATTCCCTAATGCAACACTCATCAGCTTGCATCTTTAAGTTCATACGATTTTCAGGAAATTCAGAAATCAGTTTATTTTGAGAATAGCCTAAATATAACTGGGTTATATTAGAGGAGTGGAAGGGTTATATTATAAGCAATGCTTGAAATATAATTCAACGGAACTTAAAATGTAGACATTTTCTCATGGAAATGATGCTAATTAAGAAGACAAACTTCTCACCCTTCCCGAAAGAAAGTTGTGTTGTGGTTTCTCTTTGAAAACAAATAATTATGATAAAAATACAGAAAATAAGAATGAAGAAGAGACAGGAAATTGACTTAAAAACGCCGCTCTCTCAGGGCTGAGAGTTAAGGGATAATTGACTCCTGGATTGTCTTGCTAATGAGTTGGAAGTGTCAAGGGGTGGGCAGAGGGAGGGGGGGGGTGCATTTGGANGGGGGGGGGGGGGGGTGCATTTGGAAGTAAAGAGAGAGAGAGAGAATTTTGTTTTGGTGGGGTAGTAACTCTTTCCCTGAACGATAATCAAGTCAGGAGTCACTTACCATAATCCCAGACTCTGACAAAGTTGAAGAAGAGAGGGATTTCTTATCTAATTTTCTTTATATTGACTGATAGGGGTAGGATAGGATATGGTTGCTCCCCATTGGCTTCCGAATGGCGCCACCCTCTTACATCAGAATGCAAGAAATACTTTTGTAACGATTTACTCACTTCTACTATCTACAGATTAATGCAGTAAACTACTTTTTGATATTATTTGCCCAGTAAAAATGAAAAGATATAACCAATCTCATAGCAATTTCATGGTCATTCTTAAGTTGAAAATTACAAATTTAAAGCTCTATAAAATAAATATGATAGAGCCAACAGAGCCAATAGAGATCAGATCTTCCTGTTTTCTGAAGAAGCTATGTGTATGCTTTTAGTATGAATCATTTGTATAATACATCTGTATAGACTTGACATGGGTATTTTGCCTTACAAATATATTATACCTTACAAGGGCATATTACATAATAGCACATTTTTCAAGTTTAATTATGAAATATATTTCAAATGGAAGGAGAGAGGAATGGGTGCCCAAACTCATCTTCTACAGTTTGAGAGAATATTGCATTTGTGTCCTAAATTCCTCAAGGTAGGGGTATAAATAAGCAATATCCTTCACAAGAAGCTGAGGTAATGCGAAGGCTGCTCTAGCCGAGGAAACAACAATCTGTTCGAGTGAAATGGAGGAGATCAGAAGAAATGTTAGATTGCAAGCAATGAATATGTAAGGAATGACTCCTATTGGTCGTATCCCCAGATATCGAACATTAGGGGCACAATAGCAGGGGGTCCCTTCTCATTTACCTACCCCACAACTTCTTTCCCTTTCCGTCATTAAGCAGATGCTTCCCTTCTCAACTCACCCCTAAAAATTATGTTTTCTCACTAGTTTCATTTTCTCATATTTTTTTTTTTTTTCAAATACCACCCCTTTTACTGCGCTGTATAAAACTTTATATTTTCTACAGATTACTTTATTGACAGCTGTTTTATTTTATTGTAAAGTCAAACGCTTATAGAGGCCAATAATAACAGAATATGCACAGCTGAGTATAAATGTCAGTCATACTTATTGATCTTAGAAAAATAAAGAGCATTAATATTAGCTTTTAATTAATAATTTAATTATTTTTATTACTAGCTCCCATACAACACTGAGAGATCTTGGAAAATGATGTCATAATGACACTGTAATAGGTAACAATAAATTTATTTAGTATTTTATTCAGAACTCTTAACTTTTAAAAATGCTTATGAAATTGTCTCTCAAATTCTTTTTAATAACCTTCGCTATTAATAGTTTCATCTCATTCTGAAGAGCCCATAAGAATATGGTAAGTGTAGTGGCATTCCCTCCTTGTTCAGCATAGACGCATTTATAAGAATAAACCTTACGGAGCAACACAACATTATACTTTTGAACACAGAGAAAATTATTTTACAAGAGACTACTACTTTAAACGATAGGTGGGGATGTTTGTTGTAGGGTAGGTCTGTTCGAGGGAGGCCCGAAGTATTCGAAAGAGAATTTGGCAGATAGATGATGATTGAGGGCTGTAGGTTGAAAGGGCGGCGCCAGGAGGGACTGTTGGAGTAGAAGAGTTTGATTGCTGGATGTAGCGAAGAGGAATTCCTTTTGTTGGAGAGGATCTTGAAATATCGTCCGATCCCCCCAAAACCTCTTTTTACAGCTTCCTTCTGGATTTCATTTACCGACATTTGTTGCTTCCGGACAAATGGTCAGTCCCGTTGTAAACCCTTTCCTGGGCAAGAGTAATAGCACCAGGAATCAGGAAAATAGAAGAGAAGAAGGAATTCAGTAAGAAAGTTTTTTTTCTATACTTAAAATCAGTCTAATTTTGATTTCTTAATCCTTAAGACTCATTTTCAAAACATTCCTCAGGCGAAGCTGACCCTTTTCCATGCTTTATTTGGTGGCCAATAATTATATGAGGAAACATTTCTATTCAGAGACTTGAGGCATTATTGAGGTGTTTTAGGAAGATGGTAGACATTTTAGGGAATGAGTTACTGTAAAACTTTCTAGAAATCACTAAACTTGGTAACTGTTGGCCTCGGAGGAATCATTTTTTTTTTTTTTTAAATGTCGGATGTTATCCAACCACCTATTTGATACTGTATTACAATTCATTGGTCTCTCGTATTTTACAGAAACAAATAACCTTATTTTACAATTATAACTTATACCAAGTGGTTCATGAGCTACTTCCATGACTAATGTGAGGAAGGATTGTTTGAGCACACATGTCCCTCAGTGTCAGAGCAATAAGAAAGAAATAAGTGGGAAGAGGTGGTGTGGCGAAGGGGCTCCTGATTGGTTGATGAGCTGATGACGTCAGGGCCAGCCCGAAGAAAAGGAGCAATTAGATCTCAATTAACTGCTGGGGTATTGCGTCAGCTCGGACATTTCTCTTGCAGTCACGCCCCCACCGAATTAACATGGACCAGCCACAGAGCAAAGTAAAAAAATATACATATGTACCCATTCAACTGTCTGTCTAATTTTGTAAGATGATTTTCATGATCTTCAATTGAAGACATTAATTCATTCTTAGTAAGTCATATCCAACCTCACGTAAAATATTAAATAATATTAAGAAAAAATATAAAATTAATGGAAAGGTAGACGAGAAAAAGAAGCTTGTAATAATACTTCAGCCGTGAAAACACTAAATATAGATTAAACTAATGAGTTTTACATTGATGGTTAGAACAGAATTCGTTAAATGTGGTGTTCTGGCGGGAAAATACGCGCGTACGCGGACCACCGATACTGGGAAAGTCGACAATGGAGGCGCAGTCGACAGCAAGAAGCGGACTGTCAATTACAGTGCAGTCCTGCATCGTGGGGGGGTCCTTTGATCCGACGCCGACACATCCTGAGTCCTGCACTCCGGGCAGGTCTCAGCTGTCAATCACGGGAACGTGAGTCGTGCCGGGAGGGAGGGGGTGGCTTTCAGATCTGTTTTCCTTGATGATATCATCTCAGCGACAATCCGCCTTCTCAAGTACGCTCCCCAAAGTGTAATGAGGACTAAAGGAAATGAATAACACGTTTTTAACTTCAACAGACACTTATGAACATCTTTACCGAGAAGGAGTCGGAAGTTCCTTCATTGCTCATCTCGGCTTCCTGGAGTTCATAAATTGCAATCAATAGTAATTGGTCTTACTGAAAAGGAAATTGGATCACTAGTTTTATGTCACTTGACTGAAAGAGACTCATTAATTATAGGAATAGCAATTTTAATTTGATCGGCGCGAGCTATTGCAATTTTTAATAATAAAGTAGCTGAGAAAATAAGTTCTATAATGATTCAGTTTGACTTTTGAGCCTCAACTGCCTCACACTCGACGGCCATACAAAGAGCAACCTTTAGCAACTGCAAAGAGGTCAAAGATGAAAGAATGACAGAGCAGGAATTTGTTTTGACAATGTCAGAGAGTAAAATAATTCGTTGTTTAGTTTTTTATGGTGGTGAAGTGGCGTTTCAATTATCAGTATTGTGAACCTAGATTAGACATTACACAACGTTATTGCAAAGCATAGCTGATCAGTTAACCGCAGTCAATTGTCTACATCTTGAATACTTGTAGTACCTAGTCACCCTAACTTTTAATGAAGAATTTTCTACATCTATTGCTGCGAGGGCCGGTTCAATTAGCATATATCTCTAAATAATTACTAATAATGATAACTTGCGTTCACTAGAACGGTTTATTCATGACAAACATTACTACCTAATACTTCTACTAAAAGGAACCAATAAAATAAACACTCAATCCATCGTTCACATTCTTATCAATATAAAAATAAAAAGTCTGTTACGCAAGAGCTGCGTAAGCTAAGCAGATTTATCTTCCTTTATAAGATGGATAGAAATATTTGTGACTACATTTTTTTTTTTTTTGCCCGAAAAACCAAAAAGATTTTTCAAAAGTATATTCTTTTCTTAATAATTTTCTATTCTCGCCCTTCTTTTTTTCTCGGACGATCAGCGAGAAATTTCCCCTAAAATATATACTCATTGTTTCTTTTTGTGAGTCCACTACGCTCTTTCTCCCACCTGTTCTTATTTACTATATATACATGTATATATATATATATATATATANTGTCTAGGCCAGGCAGATGCACTACTGTTACTATATATATTGAATGATGTTGGTAACTATTACTAAACCAGTCTGGATTTATCCGAAAATCGGGATCATAACAACCTCCATGTAAAATGTATAGCTTATTTGAAATTTTCCTGGGGCTAAAATACGTCCGCCGTAAGTAGCCTGCAACTTCAACCGCATCCCCGGAGGTAAAAAGTTCGGGAGGAAAATTCTCCCAACGTCGGTAATCGTTGCAGAAGCGAGGGATTCCTAATCGTGGCAGGAAGAAGGCGTTCCTAATCGGATTTTCCTTTCCAAATCCCATGGAGGGGTTTCCGCTCCGTTTGGCGGGCTACGGGATTGGTCCTATCTCGTCCTCCAGAGATCTGTGAGAAAATGGCGGACGGGACGCGAATCGGTAATAGTGCTCCCATTTAGAGGTAAACAGCTGAAGGTGTCCCCCCACAGGGATGGGGTGTCTCCATCCTTGCAGCGAGAAGTATTAGAAGCTTTTGTCCTGAATCTTACCAAGGATCGATAAAAGTTCCAGTATTTCAGAACAGAATAATGGACTGAAATCAGATTCCTGCAGAAGATGAGGCTCGAACCTCTACAACATAGGGGTTAAGGATCGAAAAATGTAAGCGTTAAAATTGTACTTAAATTGGCTAACACAATAATAAATAAAGGCAGTATAAATTAACTTGACAACATAAATATTAATAAAGTATTCTAGTGATAAGAAAGAGTTGTGTCATTCAAATGACAACCTATGAAATGTATACAAACAGACTAACAAATCATTATATGATGTTCAATGGCCGTAATGTGCTCATATTATAAACCCCTGGTCCCTGGATCTCATGAAAAGTGCGATTAAAAAAAAAATAAAGCTCTTTTAGTGGCAATAATTAAAACTTTCTGACTGGATATGTAAACAGGGGATGAGCCAGCAGAGGATGCGGTCATTAATCCGCTTCTATGGAGAGAAAGTTGCATGTCATCTTCATCTATCAAAGTTTAATGTGGCAGCTCACAAGACCTGCAACTACAGAACAGCTTCGAACACCCGCCTTCCAGGGGACAAGCAATTTACTGCTCTTTACCCCCCCCCCCCCTCATCTAGATCCGGTCAGAGCGAAATACATATAATCATAGCAGATTGTATGCAATGTAATGGGAACGTGAAATATGCAACGGCATATCATAGGAGTATCTACAGGCCTCCTTTGATGTGATGATTTTACCCGTTTATATCCCTCGATTTTTCAGAATAAGATTTGGGGACAAATATATTTCTACACAAGTAGTGAAAGTAAAATTTTGAGTAGACCATACTTATGGAGAACTAAACAACTGAAAATGTAAAGGAACTTTTCAGATTCTTAATAAAAACATCTAATGACCAATTCTATGAAAAGCTCATTTACATTCTACTTCCTGCTTCAATATCCTGCGCAACTCGCACAATAGTTCTTAATGAGTATGAGGTTATTTATTAATTTTTTTTACTGAAATACACACAAACACCAATGCTCAGAAAGACACAGGTATATATTTAATTTGATTATACAATAAAATAGTCGTTTCGGATTTATATAATCTGGATAGGCAGTTTTATAGGTCCAGTGACATAAAACTCCCCAAGAAATGTATTCCGTAAAGTGCTTAAGCCCTGCTTCAGAATCATCTCTGAAAAAGAATAGAGCAGAGAGTAGAAGAAGATCTTCAGGAGGAAGCCATCAGCGGCCATCAAGGTAGTTGTCGAGGTGCAGTTTGCTGATGGCACAGGCCGGGTTGAAAGGTTATAGAGATGAGGCTGTCTAAGTGGAGGAGTGAGCGGTGTCGAGTACCGGCCTCAGACAAGGCGAGGAGCGCTAAAGTGCAGGCTGAGACAATGGGACGTCTCTGTGTTGGGGTGCTGGAGTGGCCCAGATTAGGGCACGCACTCAGCCTCTTCGCCATCAGATGACGGGGGGTTGTCCCTCAACTACCCCTCCCCACCACCATCCAGAATCACTTCTAATCCCCTCTACACTCTACCCTTAGCGAAACAGGGAGGTACTCTGGGAGAAATAGTCTGACCATAACATGGCAAATTTCGAGCAAAGCTGTTCGCCTTTTCGCTCTCCCAATGATTAAATGGGTACTGACACTTTTAACACTGATAACAGGTAAAGTACTGTGTAATATCTATAGAAGCTGACTTACACGAGATATACAATAAACCTTGAACGCTTCACTAGAAGAGAAAGCTGAATGTTTTAAAAGCAATAGTTTTCTATCGAAGACAAATCTTTAGACATTGAGCTAGGCAACAGATTGAGAAAGAATAATACATGACAATTTATGAAGTAATATGTGGTACAAAATTATTATTTGTCAGAAATAGTTTATTTCGTTCTAATAAACACTACCATATAAGCGAACATTTATTTTTAAATGAATGAATGCGTCTAAAAATAAGAAGACATGTATTGCATTGAGTATAGGTTTATAAAATTGTATTATTTATTAAATAAAAACATGAATAGTTCTGTTGAATGCAGAAATCTAAACTGTCAATGATGACCAAAATAAAAATGTAAGAAGAGTCTGATGGTAAATTGAAGGCCATCAAAGCTGAACTGATGATGATGATGAATACAACTGATGCCATTAGATATGTAAACAGTCTGTCAATCCAACAATTAATTATAGATGCTGCTAGTCAGCTGTCTTCTCTCTCGTCTATAAATACATGACCTGAACATATGTCTATGGGCTGGGGAAGGCGATGTCATTAGAGTCACTTCTCACCAGCTTTTAATAGAGCATTTACTAAATTTTGTTTCCGTTAAATAAAACAAAAAAATATTTATTAATCCATTTTTAACCTCAAGTTTGTTCAAGTATTCATTAAAACATACTCATCATTAAATATTTGGCATTTGGCCATATAGGTGGAATATATTACGATACTAAATTTATAGTAAAATAGATAAACTGCAACTCTGACTTTTGCAATATCTACTCGTTTAATAGAATTTGAGAATTTGCAAATTTTTTCAAGAGAAGTGCCCAACTGTCTAGGCCAGGCAGATGCACTACTGTTACACAGAAATAATACTTAGGATTATTATTTAAATAAGTTGGAAACGTTTGCTTAACAACTTTGCGATTTTAGTTTTATTTTTTATGCACTGTTCTGAAACTTTGTAAAATTATGGATATAATGTTATGTGTGAATCGGGGCTTTAACAACCGTCGATACATATCCTTTTCATAAAATATTTCTCATTTATAAACCAGTGATATTCGAAGAATATTTAAAAAAATAATAACTAGAAAGAAAGAAGGCTTGAAAATTTCAGAATACTTAGTTTATAAAATTACTATTGTAATCTTTTTAATGGAATTGATAGTAATGAGGTTGTCCGTTTTGATTGAGCCCAATGAAGAAAGAGTACTTAACAGGCGGGAATAAACGTGAGCTATTTCAAGGATACTGAAAGTACAAAATTCAATAGTAAACATTAATACAGTGGGAATGCAAATGGACTGTAGGAACTATCTTGCACTTTCCTAACCTTGAACGTTCCCCATGAATAAACAAGAGGAAAGGGTTCGGAGGTCTCGACTCGTAGGAAAGAAGACAACGCCAAGAGGAAATGGTAAAGAAAAAGTCTGATTGTTGACTAAGCATTGATTTAAATACAAATGGAAGAGAGACAAAAGAACATGGTCATAGGTAAGCCGACTCCTACGACAGATATCGACCGGGAGTTGGCGCGAAAATAACTGATCACGGATCGCGGATAGCGACAATAAATCCCAACATGGCTGCGATAAGTCAGTCACTGTCTGGGGCCTCTGTACAATGGAAAGTTCTTTCTTGGCGACTAGGTCCAGGGGCGATACCTGCTTAGCATCCACCGACTATCGCCAGAGAGATCTAAGTCGTCTGAGTTATGCCTTCAAACTATTCCCTCCTCCGAGAAGATTAATAGAGAGAATTCTGATTCTGTAATAGAATCACTGTCAGCCATATCGGAGCGACACATCCTACATACCATTCTTTTCCACGCTCTCATTCATATTATTTTTTGTAAGGGTATTTAATTCCGCATTATTCTTAAACAATAAATGCAAGGGAACAGAATAAAAAATCAATCTGTCCCAGCCAGGACTCATACCGGGACGGTATGCTTCCATTGCACTACCGGGACGAGCGAGATAACTTATTAAATTCCCAACACACTAGCGAGAGTCTAACCTCCGAGAAAGACAAATACATCGTCTTATGCTCGAAGAAGCTGATATTGACTAGCTATTTATCAGACTTTCGTTATTTTACTTTAATTTCATTTATAAATATTATTTTTGTTATGCTATTTAATCCAGGCCCGGAAAGCAGGAGATCCAAGTTCGAGTCCTGGCTGGGACAGATAGATTTTTTATTATATTTCCTCGCTTTTATTGTTTAATAAATAATATGATTCCGCCAAAATATACTCATGGTCCTATTTTTCAAAGTTACATTTCAGTAAAAAAGACATTTCTTTATCCTACCAACCATTGTTTTCATTTCATCATACATTGCAAATGAAGCGGACTGCAGAAAATACAAATAGATAACATTATACCCCACGCATACCCTTATATATTTCACCTGTTTTTATCACAGTTAAGGCAAGATTTAAAGATCGAAATTGAGTTTCATTACTTTTCCAAAAAAAAGAAAAAAAAATTCTTTGTAAAAGGCCGTGTGATTTTTAATAAACATATTTATATATATAACCGTAATTACCTGTTTTTTTAAAATAATGAAACTAATTATGGTATGTAATCCCACGTTAAAATTTTTAATAGAAATTCAAAAGGAGTCAGAAAAATCTTATTACCCCAGCCGGGAATCAAACCCAGGTCTCCTTCTTTCCGAGTAGGTTAGATAGGAGACCCGTGTTCGATTCCCGGCTGGGGTAATACGATTTTTTTTCTGGCTCCCTTTGCATTTCTTGTGCGATTTAAGTGCTAAAACAATTGTTCGGCCGAGCAGAAGTAAATCAATAAGCAATTTTTGATGATTTACAAGAGCAGTGGGTAAATCCAGACTGTTGCAAGACAAACAGTGCAAGCCAATCTGGCGGTGTCTGTACAAACTGGAAAACTAAACAAGCTGTTACTACAGTCTGCAAGATAAGCGCGTAAAACCACAAATTACGCTTCAGACATATCCGTAAGTGGGACTGACCACCGCCAAAGTTTCACAATGTGAGCAGCAGGATTTCACTCCATCCTCTCTTCGCATAACTCCCCTCCCCCCCCTGGAGGAAAGAAAAGTAACTGCTAACTGGTCAGGAGCAGCTACTCCGTGACACGTTCCAGGCGTATCTTTCGAAAGAAGAACCGACTCTGATAACGAGATCTTCGCTTCCAGACCCAATAACTGTTATCAGGGGACTGTGATTCGCTTGCAATACCGTTCCGCCACAGTTAATTTAAATATAGCAGCGGTAGACGGATGTAACGACCGGCCCGATCCAATAAGCAAGGACTTACCTTATGCAAGGGCAACTTTTGACTTGTGTGAGTCAGTCGCTCGCTGGTTTCAATCGCAGTGATATTTATAATTGAAGAACGTTATTGTGAAAATCTCCTTGTAGCAGCTACTTTACCCCAACTACTTCCTATCTGTGATTAAAGGCGACATAAATCCTACCTCCGACCCAGGACCACAAACGTAGGGAAAGAAGAGGTGGCTCGCTAAGATTAGTTATATATTGACCAAGACAGGAGTAGGAAGATTTACATTTCTAGTTACTTTCTTAAACATCTTCTCTAATATGTTACTTTTAAACTCAAATAAGTTTACAGAAAGAAACTCAGATATCAAATTTGATTACTTAAACGAAAAAAAAGTAAGAAGGGGATACTCATTTCACTCAAAACAAATATTTACCTTAAATTTTTTTTTTTTTAAGTTTAATACGAAATCAATATTAGAAAATTATATTTTACTGCTAGGTATAAATCTAATAATTTTTTTTAAAACAAAAAATAATGAATGTATGATAGATAATGTAATTCCTTTTTTCTAAGAAGTTACACTCTTCTTCTAAAGTTTTACTTATAAAGAAAATTAAAAGAAAAAAAGAAACAATAATTTAAAAAAAGAAAATACCTTATATAAAATTAAATTGTGTTGAATATCAAATTTAATCCACTACTAGCCCATAGTCATGTTATATTTTTTTTGTTAATTTTTATAAGTATTAAGTACAACCTAAGAGAATTTCATGGAAACTAAATGTCAATTGCATTACGGGTAATAACAATTTTAAACTCATATTCTAAATTATACTTTCAAAATTTTTATTGCAAACAAGTTGTACAATATTAGAAAACAGTGGGCCATATTGAATTTAAATTCAATATCGTTCGAATAACTTATATAGAATATAAGTACGGAGAGGCGATTCATTTTATTGGATTTTCTCTAAAAACTTGCCTTGAAGAAAAATGTACAATTTTGGTAAAAGTGTTTTATTTTGAAAAAAAGCAACTCAAATTTTATTTGTTGACAGAGAAAAAAGGATAAAAAATGAACAATAAGGCGATAAAAGAAGTTAAATGAAATGACGAATGAAGATGATTAAGGTAGTTCTCTAGAAGATAAAATGATAAGGTCTTATTAAGAATACAAAGAGAGAGAGAAATAAATAGCACAGGGAAAGAGGAATAAAAAACACGGTAAGAAAATAAGTGGCGAGGAATGAGGGAGCAATGAGGAATACAATCGACTAAATGTGCCATAACAATTTGAGGGGGCCATAAAGATGTCAGGTCTGATGGACAACGTGTGCCCACAATTTTCCTAAGCACCCATCGGAATTCCCTAACCACCATATTCGATATGATAGATAATACTCTCTGTACTTGTTATTATCAGAGATCTTAGGACTGGATTTGTTACTCTAAATTTGAAATATAATGCTTATAATTAGGTAAAGTGAAGGGAAGGAATCTTAAATTTCAACTCAACCAGACTGAAAATCTGAACTAGGAATGAAAAAATATTGTGATTTATTTTGCTCTTTAATGTGAAAAATAGTTTTTGGATCCTCCACTGGATTTTTTAAGTTAAAATTATTAGGGACACTATTTTGAGTACAGCTCAATACGTTGAGATTTGATAAAACCACAACTATCATTAAATTTTAAAAGTAGAAGACAAAGTAAAATTAAATAACGACATTTTTCAATGAAAAACACAAAAAATAATTATTATTATAACTTATATTATATGTATGTAAATTTCGTAAAAATACTAATTATACTTGCATTTATTTCTACACCGAACGTTATAACGAAATATAATATACGAGGCCGTGTATTTTAGAAGAGAGTAAAAATCTGTTAAAATTCCTCCTCCAAAATTGTAATGAATAAAAGTAAAATGTGTTAACTGTGAAATATCTGTCGTCATATATATGTGTGTCAATATCAACATTTATTATAAATCAAAAAAGTGTATAGAGATTAATAATTGATAAAAAACCTTGTTTTTTATTAATTTAAAAAAAATACATTCTTTATTTGTGTATTTTGGATCGAATCACTAATAATCCTATAGTTACATTTAGTAAAGCTATTGTTGACAAGCAGCAATAATCTGGCCAAAGAGAAAGTCACTCTCTAGTGACTTTATATCAAAACAGCCTCTGCTGTTTTGATATAAATTGCGGTGCAGATCGTCACTAATTTCTTGGTAAAGAACTAAAATGGCTAAGCTTCAATTGAAGGTTAAGCTATCTCAGTGGTGAATGGAAAAACATGAAATTACTAGATCATTCAAAACTTAATGAATGGAAAATAATGNATGATAATTCATGAAACAATTACTCTCATCATGATGATTAGTACCTCATACTGTAAATAAGTGATACAATTAAATGCGAAATTGGAAACGTTTGTCTAAAATAATATATACGGTCCTTATAGTGTAATTAAAATCTATTGAGTGTTTGGAATCTGTATTAATTTGTTTAGAAAAATTAGCATGGTCTAGCGAGATCATTTATTTAGCCTAATTAGTATAATTAGTTAGGTTTAAGTTATAAGTAAAATATTTCCAAATGAAAAATTTTTTCTTTTTTTTACAACATATTTATCAAAAAACTCGCAAGAAAAAATTTTCATACAACTGTAATATAAGTCTAATGAATTCCTGAAGTTAATATCTTAATTTTCATAATAATGTTATTAGAGTAGAAAATGGCTTTATCAAAATAAATATAGCTTAACAGCTAAGCTCTAACGAGGGATACTTGAGAAAAATACGGTCCTTGACTAAGATTTACTCATGTCGTACTAGTTTTCTTTTGTTATGAATGGGTGTAAGGGACACAGCTGTAATTATGAAGTCCTGCTACTAGAGTCCTGATCTGACAGCCTAATTGAGGACATTACTTCTCACAGACCTAGGTCCTTAGTCCTGAGGCTAGCAGCCTATGTGTGTGTCTTCCTGGAGACAGAAGTTGTCTTCCTACCAACGCCTGGCAGGCTCTTGTCCTTGATATACTGTTAGTCCAAGGGGCAATTATTAAAATTCCAGTGTATTTTTAGAAGCACAAGTAATCGAGCAGCTTTCAGTAGGGGCAATTGATCATTTATCCTGTGACGAGACTCCCCACAGCATTATTGTGGCAGAGAATGGCATCTTGGGAATCTATTAGATTAATACCTGAGATCTGTGAATTTTAGTTAAGAGCTATATGAGGTCAAGGTATAGTGTGATTGACAACACATGTATATATACGTAAACCACCTTTCTCTGACAGTATTGCCGAGTTGGGTTTTATTGGGAAATTGGAAAATCACTGTAATATTTAAGTATATTATTAATTTCTTTATAAGGGAAAACATAATTCGCTGAATTTTATAATAAATAATAGCAAATGACTTGAATAATGCCGGAGGGTTTGAAGAAAGGCCCAATAATTCTGACCAGCAAACAGCTTCAGAGGGGTGTGTGACAAGGAAAATATTCTCGATGGAAGGGAAAAAAAATTGCCTAAGTTTGACAAGGAGTGGGGTTGGGGGGTTGGGGTCGGGTGTACGCCCACTTATTTATATTCCACTCGGCGGAGAGAGAGCATTCTTATTCTATTTGACAATATGCACATATTTAGGGGGGGTCTAACGTGCTTAGGTGCCGGCCGGAGGACCTCGCACGATCCCTCTTCTTCCACCACCCCTTCACTAGCCACTATTTATGGGGGGGTAGGCCGCTAAGCGACAGGGAGGAATAAAAAGTGTACTCCTACCCCCCGTGATCAGGGGATACCAATAAATATAATAAAGGAGTGCCAGGAACAGGCTGTGTAATCCAGACCAATAATGTAGGCCGTTTTATAAGAATCTTGAGTAAAAACAGAGACTTCTGCACGCGATCTCATGCGTCTGTGTGGGTGTCCTACGAAACGTAAGATGAAACAAAGTATTTATGAGAATCCCCAGAGATGGTCAGTGTCACTAGAAATATATGAACAGAAAGAGTGAAAATGCACTCATAATTAATTAATTAACGAAGTGTAATCAATTTATAGAAATTATGTACACTATTTAATCAGTGCAGTTTGCGTCAATATATATATATATAGACAATTTGTTGGGGTTCGGTGAAAAATAATTTAAAAAAAATACATTCTTTATTTGTGTATTTTGGATCGAATCACTAATAANAGATATCCTGACCGTGATGAAAAAGAAAAATGAGAAACAATATTTTCTGTCCTGCCTTCTCGCGATCCTTATCGGAGATCGGCATTAATTAAACTCAGCTGATCGATATAAGAACGATGGGAACAAGGACAAGGAGTGATTCATTTTCCCCAGATACCAAAGAGGTGGTGATTGAAATATGAAATATATCCTTTTTAAGCGATAATGAAGAAGATAAAAAAGCAAAACATCTTTTTGTCTGATAGGGGGGGAAAGGATAGGTTCGGAAAATAAGTGTACGGATCCAGAGGGGAATACCAAATTATAAGATAAGAATATATTTCCTATATCAGTTGGTTTCATTCTAACTTGTAAGACCAAATATATTAGTCTCATACATTATATATGGTCTTACAAGTTAGAACGACAATTAAGGGATGGTAACCTCAGTAAGGGTAAGAAGTGGGTGAGGGTAACCACTATAACCTTTCTAAATATTTTATTTGGTTGTGGTTTATTATCCCACGTAAATTTTAAACAATTAATGAGAGGGAATAGAATAAACAGATCCATGTAGGAAATGTACCTTATTTACCTATGCCTGCCTTATTCCAAAAACACTGTTCATCGTTTTAAAATTTGACGATTATTCCCCCTTCTGATGAATGTTATGGATGACCCCATGTCCTAATTAAAGTCAAATATACTCAGTCCGTAGTTGGCAGAGGGATATGGAAGGCTCGTCCTCTCAGCAGGTACACTCCCAGAGAGCCGAGGGCAANTTATATATATAAATATATATGTATATATATAGATATAAAACTATTTACGCCTATTCTATATTACAGATTCAGACATGCTGTAAGAATAAGGTATATATTTTTGGGAGATTTTTCAATTTGAACTTACTGACACTCCCTTTCCTCTTAAAGAAGCTTAAACAAAGAATTTGCGTTCACTAATTTAAATTTTATTGTAGATGCTATAATAGCTTCCCTAACGTTGGATCGGTGACGATCCTTAGAAAATTTTGTCAAAAGTCATATTATAGTTAATATAATTACTTAATAATTAATATTACTTAATATCAAATAAAGCATAAGTTTTTCGTAAATGAGGAGTAAAAAAAATCAAGTTTTTAAAACAGCTATCAAATAACTTGAGAGACCTACTTATTGTATAAAAAAAATGTAGATTATCAAAAAATTTACGGAAATATATTGTTTCTTTCGGTCGGCACATTTGTTGCAGCAGACAATACCTGAGTGTAAACAAAGGTAGATAAGGCAGAGAAAAACAATGGAATGAAATGCGAAGCGTATGAATGTGAGAAATATGTCCGCTTGGGGGAGTCAAAAAGAGAAAAAATATCTCTTTCCGGACTACATTTAAAGGCACATATTGAAAATGTATCTTCCAGGCATGATTAGAAAATCTTTAGAAGGACATCCTTTGGGGGCTGAGTGGGAGATTGAAGTACGTGAATAAAACAGAGAGTGTTCGCAAAAGGGCAGGCGAGGGCTCAAAATTCCCTGACTTTTTCTGACTTTGTTTTAGGGGGACGAGGGAAAGGGTTGTCTGTTGGCCGCGTTCAATGTCCGCCAAGAGAATTCAGTTATCTGATTTTTTTTCTTTTTACTACATTTGCCAATGAGTTGGTGAAAGGCAATCAAAAAACAATAACCCCCGCCGACACGACGAGGGGACAAGGGTAATCGGATAAAAAGCATTCGACCAATGATGAGCGATAGCAGTGGAAATTGCTTCTTCAAAAGGAATGCACATTTCAATCATCACACTCCTCTGACCGAGAAAAATTACCAGCTAAAATTAAAGATGTTACGTTTAAGTTCAAAGCAAAATAGCTTAATTTGTAATTATTTACAGACTCCAGAAAAACATCTAATTTTAGCACTAAAGACATTATTTAACCAGTGAGAATAAATCTATGAACCAATTTTTAAGTCCGTGATTATAATAAGTCCTGGCTATACGTAACCTTAAATAAATCCATAAGTGGCATACACATAGAATCAATAACCATAGTCCACTTTTAGTGTGCTGTGTTGCATTGTAAGGCTTATATTGTCTTATAGGAATTCAAATATTCCCTCTTTATACGATACAATAATTCTAAATGTATTTAAAAACAAAAAAAAAGTAATGTACTATTTTTGACAGATTAATGAAAGCAGTCTCACCCGAATTTCCTGACTGAGAAGGCCATTGACGAATGTAAACGAAGCGACGTCTATAAGCCGCTTGTATAGTTTTTGGAAGCCATGACTCAGTGAAGGAAATCAAAGAAATTCCCATTTCAACAAGTATTTATTTATACGAAACTCCCTTAACGTTTAATCAGATATTACAAGTTACGTGTGACTTATCTTCCCCTCGAGACCCATCAAGTCGCTATCAGTACCCCATCAGAAGCCAGTTTACTGCGTCCATTAAACTCCTTCGCACAAGCACCATAGACCGTGGTTTACAGCGCGGGAGGATCCACCCCCCCACCGCTCCTACTTGTTGTTGTTGACAATTTAAATCAATTTAGGCGGGGACCGTAGGGCGCCCTCTCCCCCTCAGATAAGGAGTCCAGCGGTCAAGTGTAGTTGTTGCGGGACTGGTATTGTCTTCCCTGCACATTATCTCCCTAGGCAGGGTCCGGCTTGGCCCGTCGGACAATGCCCGCAGGAGGACACCGGTCCATTGTACTGTCTGATGCCGGTAGCGGTTAAACACCCACGACCAACCCTGCTCAGCCTGTGTTTATGGTGGGTACGGGCTCTGGAATCCACACTCTGCCACCCGCAGCCGGCGATCCGTCTTCAGTGGGAGGAGGAGAGTCACGCCAGATTGGCGATCCTTACGTACCAGTGCTCACAGGAAAGCCGAATAAGAAAATAAGGAATGCTTTGAGATTCGACCAACTTAATCTGGACTCGGTATGTAAAAAAAAAAAAAAATGTCAGAAGACAGTACTCTATAAGAACAAAAATGACATAAAAGTTCCAGCAAAAAGAGAGATTTCTGATGAAGAAAAAGTAAATATGTAACTAGTTTTAGTCCAAAAGAGCAGAAAAAAAAAATCTAACTGTCCCAGCCAGGACTCGAACCTGGAGGTTATACTCTTGACACTAGTGCGGGGAATTTAATAACTTATCAGACTGGTCCCGGTATCATAATTGGTAAATGCACCGGCCCGGATTGGAGGATATCCAGGTTCGAGTCCTGGCTGGGACAGTGAGATTTTTATTCTGTTCCCTTGCACTAAAATTAGTAAAATTTATGTGGGATTAAATACCACAAAAAAATAATATTTATAAAATGTAAATATGCAACTAGTAATGAATTACGTTCAAAACTAAAATGTTTAAGGATAACCACGGGAATCGTAATTTACTCATTCAAATAGAGTATTTGGCGGAAAAGTATGATAGCACCTTATTAAGGAGCTGGAGCTAAGTAACACTTATTAATAATCAACTATCACCGACTTGACTGTCGTTATTTGGTAGGAATTCACAATTATTACAGGATTTCTATCACCATAAAATCAAGAATTTCAGTAAAAAACAATCCTATATATATATATAGACAATTTGTTGGGGTTCGGTGAAAAATAATTTAAAAAAAATACATTCTTTATTTGTGTATTTTGGATCGAATCACTAATAATCCTATAGTTACATTTAGTAAAGCTATTGTTGACAAGCAGCAATAATCTGGCAAAAGAGAAAGTCACTCTCTAGTGACTTTATATCAAAACAGCCTCTGCTGTTTTGATATAAATTGCGGTGCAGATCGTCACTAATTTCTTGGTAAAGAACTAAAATGGCTAAGCTTCAATTGAAGGTTAAGCTATCTCAGTGGTGAATGGAAAAACATGAAATTACTAGATCATTCAAAACTTAATGAATGGAAAATAATGGAAGTACAATTTGGAGTGTGAGTAACGGAGAGACAGTGGAGTAAAACTTTGGTAGTAAATAAATTATGTTGAATGTTAAAATTTTCAAAATACATAAATAGAAAGAGAGGGATAGAAAAGCTTCTTGGATAAGTATCTCCATCTCATTTCAGCCTTCCCTTGCTCTCAGTAACTCCTGTCCTCTGAGTACACTAATGATCTACAAATGCCATAATGGGACCATGGAACCAGTCGGCCGTATTGTCCAAGTCATTCCTTGTTAGGAGAGTCTCATGTTGGGAAGGCGATCTCTGAGCACCCACACCAGCCTATTAGTATATTTCGGACGCGAGACAAAACGGTTCCCTCCTTTCCGATGACAAAGAGGAGAGAGATTCCCACAGGTGAACAGCCGCCATAACGGAGCCACTCCGGAGGGCTTTGATGGATGTGCGCCGGATGACGAGCCGATGTTCGGCGCAAGGCGAACAAACCGCTTCGGCTGATTAAGAGCGAGGGTGAAAACGAGAGAGAATTAGGGTGAAGGGGTGGGGGCTTACCTTACACCTCAGTCCGAGAAGACTCGATGCCCCAGAATTACAGGTAATTGAAAAAAAAAAAGTATTCAGAAAAAGCTATTCCAAACAAGGTGATTGCAGAAGAATATGTCAAATTTAAACTAATCAATGAAAAATTAGTATTAACTTTTAAAAAGTATTGTTTATATGAATTCTTTACAAGTTTCNAGTTTAAATTTTATTGCATTTTTCAATGTTGAAAAATAAAATCCTATTTAATTTTAGTTGGTAGGGGTTGAGTAAACATCTTTATATTTCTCTTATTATACATAAAAACGTGTCGATCTGTCTATATCTGAAAAAAAATAATTTTAAATTAATAATCAAGGCCAAGTTCGATAAAAACATTTTTCTGCTGTTGGAACCAAATAAGTTTTATGTTAAGAAATGTAGACTTCAACGAAGAATTTTTAAGTTATGTATCTATATTGAAACATTTTGAGAGGTTCTTTCCAATAAACAAAATATATAAAAAAAATTATCATACAAATCTTAAAAGGACCATTAAAAAAAAAGTCTATTGGCATTTTAAATAAGGTAATGAATTAAGTATTGGTGTCACGAGACCAATATCGTTTATGTTTTCTTAATATTATATATTTGAGTGTGTTGTCATTGTTCACCTCCTCATGTGATTGACATTGAATGTCATTTATTACTTTTCATTGTAATCAAATTACAAAATGTTTTTTATTTAACAGAATGTAGTAAATAACTGAAAGTTAAAAAAAATAAAATATGGCATATAGAAGTTATACATTATTTTTTTATAGATTGTCCAATTCTAAATCGGGTTTGTCATATTAGGGACAGATATATTTACATTTATTTATATAAAATTTCATTTTACTTTTTAAAAATTTAATAAAATCTACCAAACTAAGTTCCTGAGCTGTTGTATAGGGGAGGCTAACGCGAAGGAACAAGGAAGCCCGTCACCTGTTCGCGAGACGGGGGGATGATGGGGTTACATGGATGGTGGGGGAGGGGGATTCCCTACGTCACGGGCGGTGGGGGAGCTGGTGACGGGGCCATGACGTCACCGCTCAGCTGGTCTTGGGAGGGTGGCCGCCGCAGGTGACCCGTGCTTAATTTCAGGCTAAATTTGCGATGAAATGCTCCCGCCTACAAGAACCCCTTTTGATGGGGGCTCGTGAGATGCAGGGTGTCACACATGTACGAGGGTTGTTTCGTCACGTCTTGCCTGGGGAGTGTGTGTCCACTGACTCGTAAATATTATAAAGCTAAATTTATTATATATTTATTAATGTTTTTCACATGGATATAATATGGAAACATGGATAAAAACCATATTTAACGTGACAGATGGTTTATTTGTAGAAAAAAACAAAAACCGATTATTTTTTCTTATCATTAGCAATTAAAAGTGATTTATACGGTTATGGTAGCACAGGAATTATTGGCCCTTAATTTACTTTTGATAGCATAAGTTTTTCTAATTGTTTGAAAAAACAAAACAAAGCCTAACAGTAGGACATTAATTAGAAGATGAAAAAAAATGAAAGCCTTTATTTTTAAATGATAATTCATGAAACAATTACTCTCATCATGATGATTAGTACCTCATACTGTAAATAAGTGATACAATTAAATGCGAAATTGGAAACGTTTGTCTAAAATAATATATACGGTCCTTAGAGTGTAATTAAAATCTATTGAGTGTTTGGAATCTGTATTAATTTGTTTAGAAAAATTAGCATGGTCTAGCGAGATCATTTATTTAGCCTAATTAGTATAATTAGTTAGGTTTAAGTTATAAGTAAAATATTTCCAAATGAAAAATTTTTTCTTTTTTTTACAACATATTTATCAAAAAACTCGCAAGAAAAAATTTTCATACAACTGTAATATAAGTCTAATGAATTCCTGAAGTTAATATCTTAATTTTCATAATAATGTTATTAGAGTAGAAAATGGCTTTATCAAAATAAATATAGCTTAACAGCTAAGCTCTAACGAGGGATACTTGAGAAAAATACGGTCCTTGACTAAGATTTACTCATGTCGTACTAGTTTTCTTTTGTTATGAATGGGTGTAAGGGACACAGCTGTAATTATGAAGTCCTGCTACTAGAGTCCTGATCTGACAGCCTAATTGAGGACATTACTTCTCACAGACCTAGGTCCTTAGTCCTGAGGCTAGCAGCCTATGTGTGTGTCTTCCTGGAGACAGAAGTTGTCTTCCTACCAACGCCTGGCAGGCTCTTGTCCTTGATATACTGTTAGTCCAAGGGGCAATTATTAAAATTCCAGTGTATTTTTAGAAGCACAAGTAATCGAGCAGCTTTCAGTAGGGGCAATTGATCATTTATCCTGTGACGAGACTCCCCACAGCATTATTGTGGCAGAGAATGGCATCTTGGGAATCTATTAGATTAATACCTGAGATCTGTGAATTTTAGTTAAGAGCTATATGAGGTCAAGGTATAGTGTGATTGACAACACATGTATATATACGTACAGCACCTTTCTCTGACAGTATTGCCGAGTTGGGTTTTATTGGGAAATTGGAAAATCACTGTAATATTTAAGTATATTTCTTCAAAATATCCTAGTCAATCACCATTCATAGAAAAAATAGCAACCTATTCTTCACCAATTATGCTTAGAAGCCAAAAGTCAAAATTACACACATATGCACACAATTTAAAACCATTAAAACACCCTGGAGAATACTTTAAAAAAAAAAAGAAAATCTCAGTTAAGCTTTAGATTTCTTAGCTCAAAATCGTAATAGCTCCTTTACTAATATTATTATGAATTTTTTAGAGTAATTAATAGCCGTAAACATAATATGAGTATATGAGAAAAACATATTAAGAAAAGTACGAAAGAAACATATTCAAGAAAGTAAAACCGCGAGGTGGGCGATGGTGCTCCTTTTTTTTGCTAAAGAATAAAGAGGGTGAAACAAAGGTTATAAACAATTAATGAGACAGAATAGAATAAAGAAATCTATCTGTTCCAGCCAGGAATCGAACCTAGATCTCCTGCTATCCGGGCCGGCGTGCTTAACCATTACATCACCAGGACAATAAAATTTAACAATAAAATTTAGGTGGGATAATAAACCACAACCAAATAAATATTTACAAAGGTTATAAGTTTATTTATTCAGACATCTTTATATAAATATTTGAGCGAATTTTTAATGATTGAAAGTGGTTGGAAGGAGGGAGGTTAAGTTAACAGATATATATTAAATTGAGAAATAGTTAATAATTTAATTTTTTAGGTGTGTAAAACAACTTCTTGGCATTTAAAATTAAATTTGTATTATGATAACAATTTAAGAAAAACAATTAGCTGTGCCATTGAAATACTGACCCTAACAACTTGATCATTCCTTTCCTATTGTCTTAAGCCAGCATACGGTAAGATTAATGTTATATTTTACCTTTTAAAGGTATATTAAATCAATAGAAATGGAGAACCAGCTAATTTTTTGCTTCTCCTGCATATGGTGGAATTTCTTAGAATAACCAAGGTAAATTTTTACTTAAGGAGTCAAACATTTGCAGAGATGGCTATAGTAAAATGTTACAAATCCATAATAATTTTATAAGTAGCCTAATAAATTTACCACTTAAGGCTTTTATGATTACGAAAGATACTGAGGGCAGTTTTTATTTTTCACTCAAAAAAAAAAAGAAAAAAAGATCGGAATTTAGAAAGAATTAAAGTTTTCATTTATCGAGAGAAAAAAATCAGAGTTTGAAATGGTACTCGGGACTGAATAATGCATATAGCTGGTGGAAGTTATAACATTTCACTCAAGTTGGGAAGCATGTTTGTGCCTCGAGGACGATACCCCAGCAGAAGGCACATGTGTAGCCAGGGGCTGTAACATGCAAATGTGCCAATCCAGCATGCAATTACCTAATAGTTGCCCACTTTGCTTAGCTATAAAAGTGAAAAGTGACTTATTCACGGCTATAGACCTCTCGCTATTGCCAGCTCACAGGGAGTAATTCCACAGAAATTGTATACTTTTGAATTGCAGAAATAGAGAACAGCCTGATATGTGAGACTACCTGTCAATAATGATACTCTTAAACATAACCTCCAGGTAGCCAAAGCATATTATTTTTTTAAAAGCTCTTGCGGTCGTAGATTTAATCTTTAGTTGTTTGTGTCTTTTATTCACCATTTAGGTCAGACTAAGGAATTACTCAACTATTTCTAATGAGAAATTATATGAAATAAATATAAATATGAACATGGCAATAAAATATTTAAATACTTTCATTGGGTAAACTAACAAATTTTTTTTAATACCTTTTATAAAAAAAGATTTATTGTGAGAGACATAACCCAATTTATACCCTTTTGTTTCCTAAAAATCATATATTAAACTAGAATTAAAATATTTTGAATCAACTCCATAAATATTTTACAAATTAACTAAGCCATGTTAATAGTATAATGAAAGTATAAAGAAAAAAGTAAAAGAAAAGAAAAATGTAAAAGAGAGGTTAAAAAGTTGTAAAAATGATATGGATTCTTACAAGTGATGATTTTGACGGAAAACATTTTAGTAAGAAATCTTCTTGCAAGTAAAGTAAAGGAGAAGGGGAAAATGTTAGTTTAAAAGAAAGAAGGAAAATTGGTGTAATCCACTTGAAAATATACTTAATAAGAATAGGTGGGTGAGAAAAATGGGGAAAAAAATCTCCATCCTGACACCTCTTCTCCTCAGGAACCTTATTATTATCTCCATTCATCCCCTCTGTTTATTTTTCATTACTCCTCATGGCTGGGCGGTGACGTCAAGAAGATGGGGCTGCCAGAGAAGGGATGACGGAAAAATTATTATAAAGGTAATAATAGAGGGCCGCTGGATAAAATTTGCATCTACAAGGGGGTACCATCAGAGGACAGGGAAGCGTTTCGGCCAATATCCTTTGTTTTCACTTTGCTTTTAGGGGTGGAACGAGGGTTAAAGAAAACTTGAACAAGAGGAAATCCTTGTTCGTATAGAGTTAGGGTTGTTGACAAAGAGTTTAAACTGTTTCTCATACGCTAATTTTTCATGTATTTTTGAATCAAATTAAAAAAAAACAAAACACTAAGAGTGATTTGCATTCGAAGCTATCAATAATCAAATAAGGGGTCATCTCGGTAGGAATAAATTTAACATTTCATCCGATCCCGTGCACAGAATATTTTACATGCATCTTTTCAATAATTGCCTGGATTTTAAAGTTAGAACTTTGGAATCGTACTGTCTCTCTCCTCACACTCAAACATTCAAAAGAAACTATATATATACATGGGGATAATTTTACTATTAACAAATAAAATCTACGTATTATTTATTTAAAAGCTAAGGTTATTATGATGCTACAGCCATGTCACTTAAGGTTGAGATTGTGTAGATAATTTTATTTCAAAACACAGATAATGTCACCAACTAGTGAATAGACAATAACAATAGTTAAATGATTATTATATGAAACAAATATAGATATTTTTAGTTGTATGATGTTCCACAAGATGTATAATAGCCTCAGTAAAAGGAAATATCTTGACTATAATAGAAATGGAAAATATTCTATAACTCATTAATAAATGGCTTATCATATGTAAGGGGAAGTCTTCCGTTTTCGCAATAAAAAGTAAACCATAAATACCCCATCAAATGTGACTGATAGCTTGTTTCATGCTTGAAATTCATGGTTTTGTCTCAGAAGTCGATTATTGCCCCAAGATACGTACTACCATATAGATCGAATTTTAAAATGACTCTCAGTTTGTCGCAACCTAAAATTAAAATACTTTAAACAAAAGCTCAAGGTTTTATTAAAAAACACACACAAAAAAAACAGCTTTTTATTTGTATTTATGCATTCCATTAATTATTATGAGCTTCAGTTATGAAATGTCTGTGGTAGGTCGGAATGGGAAAGGTCAGTAATTATAAAGTCCATTATTTTCTAGCCACTTTTGAGAAAATTTATATTTTTGCAAAGTTATTGATGAATATTTCCTCAGCACAGAAATATTTCACTATGTTATAATGCACTCAACTAATCCTATTCTAGAAGTTATTTATTTTTATACCTTATTTAATATAATTATTACTATTTTCGTTTCTATTATATATATTTTTATTGTAAAATAAGCAATTAAAAATAATTTTAACTTAATAAATTTAAAATACAATTTGCTAGAATTTATATCTATGTTATTTTAACTAAACAAATTCTATTAATTTGGTAATTTCCCTACTACCACCTCCAAGGAGCCTTGTTCTTTCGCACTCGTTATTTCCTATTCGTCTAGCAAGGTAAGGCTAAGTATTTATTCATATTTCTACTCGCATAACAAGGATTGTTTTACTCGGTAATTTCCTTGGAATGAGTTCCAACAGCGACTATTACACAGAGGAAAGTGACTAGTTACTAGAGAAATCTATCTAGCTATCGATGGATAGATGGGGAGCGAAAGAGGTTTATACTCTTTTTGGGCGACATCGTACGTGTTTGGAGGCCTGGGGAGGCCTGGGGAAAACGGAATCTAAGTGCAATCATGCAAGCCGACGTTCTGTACGTCTGCTTACCGAAAGCGAGAGCAAGTGAAAACAAAAGCAGGCCGGCGCAAAAGGACCTGCGACAAGTGGGAGGACGAAAGCACAGACAGACAGACAGACGAAGCTGGAAGACCGTCGTGACTGGAACGAGCTCGTTATGCTAATCCCCTAATTACCATCCACCGCTGGAGAGAACTGGAGCAAGGTCGTCCTCCAAGGACCTTCTCCAGACCGCTCCTCCGGGCACACAGATTTTTTTTTTCGAATCCTTACTTCCTTGTAGGTGGGGGATGCAGTTTTATTTATATATTCTTTAACGTCATCGAGTTCATAAATAATCACCGGGAATGCCATTGATTTGCGGCTGCTATAGAGAAAAAAATAAAAAATAAATAAACAACTGGAAAAGTGGCTTTCTTGCAAATGTTACTTATATGAGGGGAAATAAATAAGTTAAAACTGTCTAGAGAACAGATAACTCAAATTGTAAGTGTGAGGTCAGAAGAAAAACTATTTGCAACAAATTCCTTGCCCATAAAAAAAATACTTGAAATGCTTTGGTATGTCCTTTTTTTTTTTTTTTTTTCAAATAGCCCCATACGTACATTTAATTGAAGCAGTAAAACATGGAAGTTATGGATTAAGTGAAAAGAAAATTTATACTGAAAGATGATTTCATACTAAAAATTAAGTGACATTGTATTGTGATAAGCCGTTTTTTAAAAGCCTTAAAAAGGCTTAGTAAAATTATTATTATTACGTGCAAAATAAGGTATTTCAAAAAAGAGTTATTTAGTGGCTAATTAAATGATTGCCGATGCCGAGTTTGTATTTCAATGAGGTTAAAAGTTACGAAAGGAGAATTTTAAAAAGACTCGATGATACTACTTATTTCATATTTAGTTCATGATGGGGCAACCATATCTTACGATCTTGATCGAGACAGCTATCAGGATAGACGTAAAAAAACAAACAAAGACCTTTAGATATTAGCACCACAATCATGTGCGATCGCATTTTTAAATGCTAAAATTTAAAATAAATTTAAATACAATATTAATTGTGGTATTTAATATCAAATTAATTTTATACAATTAATGCAAGGGATACAATTAAAAAAAAATCTTACTACCTCAGCCGGGACAAATGTTAGCACCCTCCAGCATAAGACGATATGTTCGTCTTACTTGGGGGTTTAGACTCGGAGTAAAGTGCGACGAGTAGAATTAATTATCTTGCTAGTCTCAGTGGTGTTAAGGATAGCATGCCCTCCCGGAAAAGATTTTTTTTATTCTATTCCCTTGCATTTATCGTATAAAATTTATAGTAAATTTCATGAAAAGAAAAACGAATGCCTTCTTATGTAAGGCGACGGTGTAAACTGTTTGAAAAAAAAGAAGAAAAACTTTCTCTTTTTTAAGATAGAAGTAAGTTTTATACAGGCTCGTCGTATTTAAAATTAGCAGTGCCTTGCAGTAAACCTGTCTTTTATTTCAGGAGGCGTATGCAAATCGGTTTACGGCCGTTTCTCGTAACCGTTTTAAGGAGTCAATAATGATACCGGTCATTGGTGAACTTACTTCTCTCCACCAATAGAATGTTATGACTTATTTATTATCCGGCATTAACCAGACTTTTCAATTCCAGTTAAGCATTTATTAGACAATATCTTACAACAATAATGCGCAGAAATTATTGTTTTACTGATTTATATTACGACTTATTCTCACTGCCCGGCCTTGAAAGGCCAAAGTTTAAAATTAGTTAAAATATCAATTAGCTTTATATTTATAGAATTTATCCTCAGAGTAATTAATCTTAAAGATTGTCAAAACTAACAATTTAATTACAACTCTATCTCGTTTGGTATAGATCAATTCACCCTCTTTTGCTTTAGGTATTGAAATGAATGAATTGAGATAACAAACTTGTAGATGGCATAGCGTTGTAATGAAACGTAGAACAAATATAAAAGCAAAATATTTCAATTGATCTGTGCTCCAAAAATAAAAATAAACTAATCAGTAATAAACAACAAACAAAACTTGGTTGAATACATGATGTGGTAGGTTACTTCAGCAGAGATCCTTGCGGTAGCCAACTTTCATCTCAAGATATAACCTACAAGCGGTAGAGTTCGGCATGCACTGGTCACCTAGATCCAAGGAGCCACGAGGAATTCGGCAGAAGTTTCTCAGTGCAGAGTCACGTCAACTGACGTCATAAATCCCCTTGGAGGCCGTACGTACTTCTACACGTCAGAAGCCAGAAGACGGAGTTAGCAAAGCGATTGAGAAGAAAGCCAGAAGTAGAGAAGTGTGTCTATTGGCCCTTCACGTTCGGCCACACCCCACACGACCACCGCCCACGCCGTGTCGCACCAAGATTAACATCCGAAAACATCGTACGCTTCTTATTAATTATTCGTTGCCGTTCGGGGCAAATTACAAAAAAAGCTTGACCTCCGCCCCCCCTCGTCTCGCTGGAGAGAGTATATCGTTTTAATTTGTCTTTCACTGATGTTTTTAAAGTAGAGAAATTGGAAATCGTGTAATATACAAATTAGCTATCCCGCACTCGAAAAATCTTTGATTCATTCGTAATCAAAGTGTTTATCCGATCGTATCTCCAACACGCTTCACCTAGGCCTATACATTTTTTCATTAGTTGAAGGCATTAGAAGGGGAAAGTAGTATGAAACATTATAAGTTAATTTTAAGTACTATATTAGTTGTGGTATTTAATCCCACACTAATTTTAAACAATTAATTTAAGAGAATAGAATAAAAATATCTTACTACCTCAGCTGGGTCTCGAACCCGGATCTCCTGCTTTCCAGGCAAGTCCTTTCCACCATACATAATTCATTCTAGTCCCGGCTGAGGTAGTAAGATTTTTTTATTCTATTCCCTTGCATTTATTGTAAGTTAATTTCTATAATAAAAAAAAATTAATTTAAAAGACAAACGTTCCACTTATTTGCAAATTATTCATTATTAATATTTCTGTTAGAACTATATATCGATAAAATAATAATTATTATTTATCTTTGTTGAATAAATCCTTTCTAAAATTTTAAGTGGAATATAATAAGGGTAATACGAACAAAATTCAAATTTATTACGAATTTGATTAATACGAACTCAAAGCTTACATATTAGCTTAATTATTTCTGTTAACCTAGTCACGATAATACACACATATAATGAATATAATATATATATTTTATCCATTATATATAAGTGTAATATGTCTTTAATAAAATTATGAAATTTCTACGCAGTCATAGGGTTTCATGAAAATTAGCACCCAAATACTTTAGGACTTTAGACTTCAAAAATGAATAAATTAACTGAGTTTAACGTTAATTAATAATACTCTCAATTTCATAAAAAATGCATCATTGAGTTTTTAAAATGCTTTTTTGATAAAAAATCATATTTGGTTTTTGGGGTTCCTGTCAATGATACAAATTATATAATTGGGCGTAAGGGGTCACCCTCCCTCCTAAATAAATAACCAAAAAAAAANCCCCCCCCAAAAAAAAAGAACTAAAACGGGTTTCGCATTGAGAAAAAACTTGCTTAGACCCATGAAGGCTTAATATAGGATGGTGAATTTTTATTTTTTCTTAAGTAATTTGATTTATTTTATAATTCTATAATTGAGTAAAACTTTGTTTATTGTTTAATTTGTTTATTAATTTTCTATTTGGACACGTAAATAAGTAAAAAGAGAGAGAAAAAAGAGTCAAAATATAATTGTGAGAAATCTTGGTTATGCTTGTTTTATTTTTGAAATGAACTATGAACTGCAATGAAAAACAAAAGATAAGATTAAAAATTCTCCATAATTAGTAATGATTACTTTTCATATTGATTATTAACATTAATATTAATGTCTGGAAAGGTTCAAAATTTACACTGTTCAATATGCATAATCGAGAAGGAGAAATAAAAATGAAAAAAAAGGATAATATTCAATTAAAATCCTCCCAGTTTTTAGATAGATAATGACAATTTTTTTTCACTGTGATATAACAGATTAAAAAAATGAGGAATATTAAGTAATGGTTTCTCTCATAAAATAGTTCTTGACACATTATACATATTAAGTCTTAATAAATCTGTTAATTGATACACTGTAAATTGAGAGAATTACTTTCAGAATTCAGATCATTTTTCTCTACAATAAAACTTTTTAAACAGAATAAGCCACAAAAGACTCGTTAATGGCTAAAAATTTATGAAAAGTAAATTCAAACGAGAAAATACCTATCGTTGAAGCATAAAACATGTTTTTTAATGAGTTTTAACTATAATTTTTGCTCCATATGATTTTAAGAGAACTATAAGGACAACTTTGCATGCAACTTTTTAAGTTCTTGAAAAATAGAATATAAAATTAGTAAAAAGAAACAAGTTAATAGATTTGTGGCTAGTTCAAATGTATATAATAAACGTTCATCAAGAGAAATGAGCAATTGATACAGGTGACACGAAGTCCCCTCTCGCCTTGTTGATAGCCCTGAAGAAGGCTTACAAAGTAAGCCTAAACGTCGGCTGATAGTTTAAAAATACAACTTTTTTTAATTGTATTTTTTAGGTCAACCTTGACCGAACCCCAAAAATTCCTAAACTTCTGTTAATATGTAACATCCAGCAATATTATACATTTAAGAGAAAAGGAATTTTCTTAATGAATTCAAAAATGCCAGCCCTGATTTGTAGTAATAGATTCATGTCATACCCTCTTGGGTAGGGGAAGCCGATTAGTTATATACAACCCCCTGAATAGAAGGTTACGGTTATTATTCGAGTTTACTACCTCTAGATAACGAGGTAAACTTCATTGAATAATGCCTAGTGGACAAATTTGCGAAAAGGAATTCTCATAAAATCTGGGAGGAGCAGAAAGGCTACAGGTAGGGCACAGATGAGGATTGTCCGCAACTCCTTAAGGACGAAGGACGAAGGCGACCCTTGGTGGATGTCGTGACCTGGATGACCTCGGACGGAGGGGTCACTGTACTTCGTCCTCTTCACTACCCGCTAGGTCACCATACCTTCCATCAAGACACTGTACTCCGACAAGAGTTCCTTTGAAAGGGACAGTCTCACCGCTGGGGAGGATCAGTGATCAAACAATTTTTTTTAAACCTTAATTCTTGACTGAAAGGACACCCTAAATTATTTTCTTGTATAGAAGATAGGTAAGTTTGTATTCAACAAAATATTGCAAGATTATGATACGGATTACTCTCTCTTCAAATTAAATACTTTTTAGTTAATTTTACTTTAAATGTGGGAAACAAATCTGCGATACAAAAATAAATAATAGTACATACAACAAAAGTCTTGTTTCGTCTTAAAATACGAAAACAAATATGCAAACCCCGTCAACAAGTATTCCTTGCAAAAATATACTTTGATGTTATATGTCGAAAATAAACCTTTTTGGATCATGGTTTATGTGAGCACATTTTTATGTTGTCACCTATAAATCATCACAAATTTGACATAAGCGTATAAAATACTTTATAAATAGATGTATTCTTTTATCGATAAGTACATACACGCACACACACATATATAAGAATTTTGCAATTCATAAGAGAGTTTTTTTTATCGGTAAATACAAGAAATTATGAAATTTTTACATAGATAATAGTGTTTTAAGAACATTAAGGCTTAATATAACAATATATTTCTTATGTATTACTAGCAGCGCAATTAAATCACAATTTAATCATATTTAGTAAGTAAATTCTTCCTTACGAAGAAATACGGTATAAGATAGTTGAGAATTAAGAAAAATTTGAAGGTGACATAAATGGATTGATAACCTACTGAGGATGTTACGATACTGCCAAATTTAGAGGCATTTTAAGCTTACGTGTTTTGTCATTAATATTTATGTGAGTGGCTTCGTGGGAAAACTCGAGAAAATGCGATAAGTTTGTAATCTCATGAAGGTAAACAAGTCAAGAATCCAAAATGTTTTGTACTAACATCCCCCCCCCCCCCCTTATGCAGCAAAATTAAGTTCATCAAGAGTCTCTGGCTGACTGGTAATGAATGTTAACTTCTCGTAGGATTTCAACTGAACTAGTAACCAGTGAGCATGATTTCAAATTACTTCTTGTTAACAAAAAAGTATAATGATAGTCTAATAAATATTTTTATAAGCAGTCAAAAGTAAACATAAATTTGAACTTTTATAATTTGGATTTAAGTTCTTAGGGAAGGCACCAGCTTAGCTAAGGAAGCCGTTCTAGACTGAGGATTCGAGTTCTAACCTGGGCAAGCTTTTATGAATTAAAATAAAATGAAATATTAAAATTTATAATATATTGGCTACCTGTAGATAGCCCTTCCATCCATGTCCCTAAGTCATAAAATGGAAGATAAAAAAAACAAAACGAAATATGCACAAAAAGCACAAAGATTTCTGAAGGGATTTGTGGTCGATTCAGTAATTCGGCCAAGTTTATGAGGGACGAATAAATTACGACTTTATGTACATTGTATACGTATACAAATTAACATTTTACTTACAAATATGTTTCACTATACTTATGTAAATATGTATATAAACCACAACAGTTTAGGAAAAGAATACTTTGGAACAAAATGGTTTAAAATGGAAGAAAAATATGAATTTACTATGGTTGAGAAAGCAATATAATTATTTATCTCTATATTTTTCTCTATTGTTAACATTTTACATGAAATAAAACATTGAATTATGGGTTAACGAGTTATCTATTTGTATTTTAGTTTTTAAAATGAGAAAAGCAAATGGAATGCTTTAAAAAAAATTCCTTTGCAAAAAAAATTTTTGAAAATGGCAAAAATTCTCTAAGAGAACCAGAGAAAATTGAAAAAATAAAATTTAACAACTGACAATAAGTCAAAGTTCAATATTAACTGGTTATTTAAGTTTGAATTATTTACAAAACATCGTGTATAAATACATTACTCTTTCTTAATGTTATGACTATTACGGGAACTAATAATGAGAATTTTGTGGAAAATAATAATTGTATACATCATTGATTAATTTATATGCGATTATTTGAATAACGTACATACAGCACGGGTAGTTTGCGTCAATACTCGTATTTCCAAGCAAATACACACAAATACATAAAATAAAAAGAGAGAATAAAATAACTCACAGTGGTGTGCCTGAATTAAAACAAAGACTCACCTGAAACAGAAAGAAAAAAACAGGAATTATTGAGTGAATTTCGTATATGGTAGAGAATTAGATAAACCAAGCCCTTAAGTGTCAGAGCGGTCGTATCTGACGTCAGGAATGTGGTATCCACTCGTTCGTGTATGCGAATACTTATTTATTGTGTAAGCAACTGGAATACACTTTATCGGCCAGCATACATAACTGTGGAGGCCTCATTTCGTCGCCTTTCAACTCCCATTCATCGCACGTCACTTAATACCCTCAGGGCTCCAAGGGCCGAGGACTATCGTAAATTTGTCTCCTTTCATAATACAAACAAATGTTTCTCTATTTACAGTTCCCATTAGAAAAGAAAAAATTAGTTAGTTTAGTTTTAACTACAGAAATATCCTTGAGTTAATGGCATTAAATCTAAGAGATCTTACTTTTTCATCCTTACTTAACGTTTTTACTCTTGCTAAAGAATATTTAAAATCCTTTTCAGTGCAATTTAAATTGTACATAAAAAGCAATGGGCAATTTGATCTCGGCAGCTTGTGTGGGTGCTGGAACAGTGAAAATTTTAAGGGGGCCGAGCTGCAGGCCAATGAAGATCCCAAGGATCGTCTAAATTGCACTCTGAAGCGAACGTAAAATTGGAAACGTTGAAATTGAGCAGTGAGAGAATGAGAGTACGACCAAGGATATCCCTAAAATCTGAAAGCCCCCAGTTTTGGAATCTGGTTCGTCCATGTTTGCACGTCTGGATGAAGTTGTTGGCCAAGCAAAGGAGGGTAAGGACCGGAACTCTTTCATTTTTGGCAGTGTCCCTAAGAAGTATCGGGGAAAATTTATTCGAAAATGAAAATTCATATTTATCTTAATTCTTATGGGTAAAACGAAAAAAAAAATCAAAATTGGCATTATAACCCCCTTAAATAAAATTAGAAAAGATAAAACAAATGTATGTGAGAGAGTGAGTGTGTATATACATATGTGTTAGGTATTAAAAAGCAATGTATAGAGGAGAAAATCCTTGGAGAAAATACCTACTGAAAATGACGTAATTATGAATATATTTTTTTTCACCGTACATTATCAAGAAAATGAGACTTTTTCACATCTTAAGGCATTTATATTTGTGACTTTTTACTACATGAATATAAAATGCTAATAAGCTTTGTGGTTAACACTGTCATCTGATAGGAGAATTAATTTAATGCTTCTATGTCATATTTTTCAAATTTTATATTCCATTCCAACTTATTCTTTGGTAGAGTTCTTATTCGTTCATAAACTCCACGCCAGAGACTCTGCATTGTTCAGGTGTACTTTACATCCCACATGAATTTAAAAATTATGCATAAAATATGAACGTATAGAATAATATTATATAGAATATGTGAATCCTTAAGCTTTTACTTTTTACATTCTACCTATAACGTACACATTTTTATATACCTACTTTTAAATGGATAAATAAGGATTATATACATTTAATTCCTTTTCTCACTTTTAAATATAAAATCGTTCTAATTCATAATGTCAACATTAATATATGTAATTGTAAATACTACATTCCAATTTTATAAAAATTAAATGCAGTGGGAAATTAAGAAAATTTAGATAATAATTCTTAGATTTAAGCTCTACTTTGCATTTAGTATTTTTAAGTTTGTTAAATAATCTTAAAGTTCTTTTTCCTCAAAGATTTTGTTCAAAAAATCTACTTACATCGGAGAAAAATTAAGGAAGAAAGCAAATTAATTAATTAATTAAAGATAAATAATATGAGAAAAAAAATCTCTTTTAGAACACCTTCCAAAATTAAACTTTCGAAATGTAACATTAAAAACATAGCTGCAAGAAAAACTGAGACATGCATGGAAAGGGTAAAGAATTCTTTATAAGTGTACCAACTTAAATAAATATTTCCACAACAAAAGTATAATACATAAAAAAAATTAGTACATGAGTACCGAGTACAGACAAGAATAACTGCTCAGCGTAGTGGATTTAAATCAAATATTAGTAAAATATGAGTTAAGAATGTGGTATTTTCAACGGCAGGAGGTTCAAGGAATGGGTTAGAAGAATGTTTTGAGCTGGGGGACTCTTAATTTACTCAATGTACTAAATACTCAAGTAAATAAAGTAGGCAATTATTGCATATAGTAAGTGTTTACGATTACAACCAAGAAAATCTTGTTTTTATGAAGGCTTGAATTGCTTTGACTCCTATTTGACCCATAAAGGGGTCCTTCTAGAAAACAAACGACCAGTTACTACCCTTATCTGAGAAATATTAATGGAGGAAGACGTGTAAACTCAACTTCCTAGTGTGCTCTTAAGTACCTTATTCACGATCAGAGATGAAAAAAAAAAAAAAAAAAGCCTTGTGATCGCAGTTACTACTCGACGGACTTCTCCATAGATAGATTTTATCAACAATGGCAACGCATTAACATTATCTTCGACGCAAATGTACGACGAAAGCCGAAAAATACAGTTGAATACGTCGTTCTGAGTCAACATTCGGCAGAGAAAAGACATCTTACCCACACTTGAGGGCACATACAACCCACTCAAGTTTCCTTCTGCTCCCACATTACATCTCCCCCACCCTTCCTTACCTCTCTACCGCACCCTTGTGTAGTGCACTAACAATGGCCTCCCTCTCAGTACAATCCTACTTGCTTCTTGTATTCATTCCGCTTTTGGGAGAGTCCTCTCGGAANATATATATATATATATATATATATATATAGATACATACAAGTTAGAGCTCAGCATGAAATATGGGGAGAGGACGTAGGGAAGCTGAGATGAAATAAGCAAACTTATCGCTTGCTTCATTAGAATACATTATACAGAAGGGGAGGGGGAATGTCAAATGCTACATAAGAGGAGTCACTAAGTTTGCGGGTCATGTATTCAGTGCTCCCGTGTTTTCTATCGCGTCATAAGACGTCTATGTAAAGATACCTAGACATATATCACACATATATATATATACTGAGAGCCTTTTCCTCGAAGAAGGTTGACTACTTCTTCTCCTGATTTTTCATGGACATTGTGGCGTCATTGCACTTTCATTAGTCACGGGTAAATATAGATGCAGGATAATTCAAGCTATATATAATTAAGTTTTACCTAAAAATGGTATACTACAAAATGAGACGGACATAAACGGAAAATTAATATTTTATAATCATACGTTGTTTATGTAAAGGATTGGTACAATAATAATTATAATAAATATAATTCAGAGAATGGAGTACTTAAGAGGGTTGGAATCAATAGAAAGTATCGACTTTATTTTGCAGCCCCCGATCAGTCAAGATTTTAATTTTAAGTCTTAAATTTAAATAAAACTAGCAGAACCTACCCGTAAGAATACCTGGGTATGTGATAATTTATATGTCATTAAATAATCATAAGTGTATTTTTATATAATTTTATTTGAAATTAATTTATTTATTATCAGAACTTATGATAATGTTGAGCAGCCTACACTCCAGATTATTCACTTCTCTAATTTCCGTCTCCTATTTTACAAAATAATAACTGCAATAACTAATGCTGGGGTAGTATTGCCACAAATAACTGGCAATAAATTTGGATCTGCGTTTATGGATAGACAGAAAAATTTTCTTTTGAAAAAAAAAAAAATAATAAAAAGAAAAGTACCTGTAAGTTGTGTTTTATGAGTAACATTCGAGAGGCTGAGTAATGGTCGCCGGGTAATTAGTCGTGCGGCGAATTGTGTTATATGTGTAAATTATGAGCACATTTCTCCCTTCAACATGGTTTTGCATTTATATGGGACTCCACTGATAACCGAGACCCAGCAAATAAATTTCCCTCCTTACATTATGAATACGAAATAGGCCCTTAAATGGAATGGGTGATCCATACCAGCGGTAACTAAGCCGTGGGCGCAGTACACTAAGAAAAGATACGCCCTTCTGTTGACAATGCTTGCTTCAGAGGAATCACTAGGATACAGTGCGCGAATTTCTCTTACTATTGAGGGGGAGTACCACTTGATAAATTCGAGATAAAATGCTACCTACTGATGAAGCTCAGAATGGATGAGAAAATTTAATATTTTATAAAGAAAGCTAAGGAATATAGAATTTGAAGACGACTCAATACTTTTAAAAGAAATGGCACATACAGAAACTCAGATGCAATCACATGAATATTGCATAAAGGTAGCACACAGAGCTCTATAGGATTCCTAGTAGAATGAGGTAAAAATGGCTGTTTACACAATTAAGAATATTAAGACAATAATTCTCAACAGCGACATATCTCAGAAGAGTGAAAGAGATGAATGTGCGGTGGGATTCGTTCTTTGACAGGAGGCTGCTGTCATTCTCAAAGCCATCCGCAACACATCCTCATTTCAAGACGATGACTGATCAATGAGCGTACGATTAAGGCTTTACTGCTTTGCATATCGGCCCTTAAATGGCAGGCGAGAAGCCCCTCACGGTCTTTGTATCTTTAAATTGTTTATTTAGCGAGGATAAGTCGTGAAGAAGAAAGAATTCTTAATGTCATTTGAAAGGCGTTTAGAGAGGTTGAAGGAAATTTCGCCTCGATTGCAGCCATCGGAGATAAATAAGACAAGAGTTCTAATTGGTAGTGCGTTCAGGCGAATATGTCGGACTAGATTTATTTATATCTGAAACATGAGGAGTCGCTTTTAGAATGGTTATACAATCATTAGATTAGGATAAGAAGAATCAGTGAGAGATGTGGCTGAAAACAGTAATCATTCCACAGTCAGAGATAAGTTGTTAAGACTTACAGAGAGACGGCAAGAATTCGTCAGATTAGCAGGGATTGCTCGAGAGACAATTAACCTCAGGGAGCTGGTCCATTAAAACGGCGGACGACCAACGTAACAAATAAGGGAGACAGACGAGACGACAGTATCGATTTCAGGGGACCGTGGGGGGGGGGGGGGGGGGGGGGGGGTCTGGAGAAAAAGAAGGAGGCATACTCACCCCCACCCCCCTCCACCATTGTAGTCCACAATTAAGAAAACCCCACCCGGTCCAGCAAGTGGAAGAGCGAGGATTTTCGAGTGTGAGAGAAAGAGTGCCATGGCATCTCAGGAAGGATTAAATTCGATAGGTGACAGAGGGCAGGACATATGGCCTCCTTATGTATTGTCTAGGCTTCCAATCCTTTATGCTTTATGTATATTTCAAAGATGGTATATTTTAACACCAGAGGAAAAAATTTGCACTAACATGAAATATAAAAATTAAAGAAATTTACTTCCTAGGGAGTATCATAAGGAAATTGAAGGATGTTTACGAATTTTTTTTAAAGAGGAAGAATTAAAATTTTCCAAATACAAAATAGACCTCACAGATATAAAGTGTTTAAAGAAAATTCTCAATAATCAATCACAATTTCCTCTAGTGAAATACATGTGAGAAGCATTGAGGCCCTGAGTATTGGAAGTAATAATTACGACATTACTACGGTTTGGTTACGTATGGGAATGTAAGGCCAAGGGGACATGCCTGGAACAATGGGTTACATCTCCAGCGATTTGTGATTTCCTCACAACATTCCCCATTGTTGCGAATCCTAGCACTCAGTCCAGCAGACCGATGCTCGCCCTCTGCTGGAGAATATGGAGAACTGCATTCGTAGCGACCTTTGGAGCAGGTCAGAAGCTAAGATATGATTAGTAGTTCAAAAATACACTTGCGCAAAGAAAATATTAGTCGCTATAAATACCAACAAACATAAAACTTATTTAATTCTTTTCATAGAACTCTTGTCGATAAAAAGGGCTCTTGCTGATGACCTGGGACGGTTGTAATCGTTTGGATCGTTGGCATAGCATCGGGAAATCCTGTTGGATTTAGAAGCTGACGTAGCTTAATAACAAACTAACTAATCTTAGCAGAACTTCAGTTAATTCTCAACCTATATAAAAAATATTACGAAGTTAAAATAAAGAAACAAATAGTAATATAATACTACTTTAAATTGAAATCACATACTCTAATTATGAGTTTCAAATGCTTTCCCACTTTTTAGCTTTACATAAATTGAGATATGTATTTTGTCGGAAAATAATCCTTACATCAGGGACCAACAGAAGCCCATCTCACTTTTGGGGCTGATCACTGAAGCTGTAGAAAGGGACTCCTGGATTGAAGGGATACAGTGTTAACTAAAAGAGATGCTAGTGTGGAAAGGTTCGATCAATGATTCCTTGGCATTTCCCCCGAACCACCCCAATGACATTTCACCTGCTGTGTTGTGGCGGTGGCGGGGGTCGGGTCCCCCCCAACCCACCCCCTTTATTTCTTCAAAATGCCAATCACATTAGGATCAACCCTTCCTCAGTAATGCTACCCCACCAATTCCCGCAGATATATTCCGGTGCCTCGAATATTAGCTGGGATCCATTATTCACCAATTCCAGCAATGGGAAATTCTGAGGTATTAATGCATAAAACGAAAAACACCGATATATTTCTATCTCAATTAGTATTTAGCATGTCCACGTATCAAAGTACGAAAGATATAGGGATAGAAGAAGAAGAAGAATTAGTATTTAAATCCATAATTTATTGTAATACGGCAAAGCACTAATTTTTATTTATCCCAAAAAGCGTACCACAGAGCAACTAGGTTAACTATTGGTTTCATTAAAGATAATAAAAATAAAGAGAAATGAACCAATTTTTTTCAAGAACCAAAGAAAGATAATAAGAAGTTATAGCTCTAGGCCGATAGAGAATGAATCATTCAAGCTTCCCAGTTACGTTCCTAAATATCTTCATATGAATTATTCTTAAATTTGTTTATGGAAACTAGATGTTGAAATATTAAATTTTACAATGCCCAAAAGAAAAAAACCTACAAAGATGAAGACATTAATGGTCCTCTTAATAACCTCTGCGATCTATCCTATTTCAGTCATGAATGAAGGATCAAACGGTTTCTTGAGAGAAACGGTTATACCATCATTTATTTTCTGTAAAATGAGAGAGTTTGATATGATCTGTTGTTTACATACTTAAATATCTTCCTTAACATGCATGATTTGCAACAAAATGATACCCAACTACATCTTTATTTTACAAATCCTAATTTTCAAACAAAATTTCCAAATACTTCTAAAACTAAAGTAGAAACTCTTAACAAAAAATTAGGATACAGAAATAAAATAAATGTGTCCTTTCATAAATATCAGTATTATTTAATTTCTAGTTGGCAGTATTGGGAACTGACATCTCTAGGAAAACTCATAGAACACCAAAAGATCAATAGACACCCATGGCGGAAATCCTACTGGGGGGGTTAATAATCAATTTGGAATGATCACAAAATGGCGGAGCGATAAATTAACTTGAAGCCTGGAAGAAGTTAAATTACAGGTTTCCCAGGCGTGGTCAGATCGTCCTATACGTGGCCAGATAGAGAGACGAGCGATCCACCATAACTTGTAATTAATGAGGCGAGCTTTGTGCCAAGTTCTGTTCCCATTGACGCCATATGTTAATAGCAAACGTGATACCATCCGGCTTTCATTTACATAAGTGTGCTTTTCAACTCTAGGTTCGGGAGATTTTGCCTTCTTACACGGCTGGCATTACCGTCACTGGAAATAAGGGAAGTGTCTAAAAGCAGACAACAAAAGTCAGGCAATACAGCTCACTCGGAGGGGGGGGGGGGCACTTCATTTGACAATTCCACACTCAAGGTAAATATTTATTGAAGACGGGATTGGACGCGCTCATTAATTTTGGAGGTACAACCCTGATTGGAGATGTAACATTTTCAATATAAATCACGAAGATAATAAAATTTAACAGCTTTGAAGATGAGATTCCAACTAGCTACTTTCACTGTTTAATACACTGCCACTTGAACCCTTTAAAAGGAACCTCATCTCACTCCAAATGAAGCTATAAAGCCTGCAAGAGGTTGTGAAAGGACGCGGATTTTTTACGAGTTGATTGCAAACATGTCAACCTTTATCCAAATGTTTTTGTAGTAAAATAAGTGGTGTAGTAAAAGTGTTTTAAAAAATTTGATTTTAGAAGGTGTGTATTCAGAATTTCTGCAGGACTAACTACTTTACTGACACAAAGGCATTCTAAGCTATAAATATTTCAGCTATTCTAGTTCTACTGAAAATTTTCTATATTGTTTTCACTATGATTTAAGGGAAAAGCCATCAGGGTAGTTTTGTATGGAATATAGTTATTTGACTATAGAGTTTTACTGATGGAAAATATTTAGAAAAATGTGTATTGAACTCTGAGAAGCAATCAATTCCAATCAGCTTAATTAAATTCTTATTGGTAGTTCATGGGATCCGTTCGGGTCTCGCAATACTGGCGCTGCGGGTTTTAATCCTGACCGGGCAAGCTTTTATCTATAAATAACAACTTATCCTGTGCCTTGGGTGTTTAGAATAGAGTGGCAACCTTTATATAGCCCCTTACTTTATGACCCTAAGCGGTTGAAAGGAAGGCTAACTTACACACACACACACGAAATTCTTATAACCAGACAACAAACTCGAAACTCCTGATTAGCCGACAAGAAAACAGTATGTTTCTCTTTCCGATGGATCAGTGTCTGGTAACCTCTGTGGTCATGCGTTACCAAGAGACCACCAAGCACAGCTAAAGGGTCCAGAGCATGGCGGTTGAGTGGAATCTTGGGGTCACCGGACGCTACCCGGTACTGTTACCCAGCTAAATTACCACCGACCACGATCCTCTTGGCCTCCGATTTCCTTGCCGACAGCTGGGGGAACCTCGGTCATAGTAATTCTCATTCATTCTTTGACACCTGGTCATTCCAGTAATAGGATGATGACATTCGGATGAAAATCTCCCCCCAGAGAGAAACTACCTTCCGTTCCAAAAATGTATAGAATGAAATAACAACATTTATTACTTGAAAAATCAATAAGGCAATAACATATCAGTACATACAAAAGTTTTCTTTCAAATTTTTTGGGGGCTTAAATGACATACGTAAGTAATGCTCACATCATAATAAGTAATTAGTTAGTGAACAACTGTACATTAGTGAAGTGAGATAAAACAATAAACACAATGTAATATATACATTGTTACTTAAACGCAGATATATATTATAATTATATATGTTTTAGATAACTACTTTATGAACTAAATTCAACTCAGTCTATACTTGATAAAACGCCTTGACAAACGATGTTATCGTTGAGTTTTTGTGTACAACATGTTTAGAGTCAACTACAGGGAAATATAATAACAAAAACTCTTATTGAATATTGAATTTCTTATGTATAATAAGAGTCCTTTTTATTTACTATTGTTAATGGTTATTTAATTCTGAATATTGAGATTCAAATTTTTATAATAATACCAACCATCGTTATTTTAGGTTATACATCAAATGTGTTATTTTGTGTTAACCGAATGTGTTTACAGAAAACGTATGAAGTTTAATTATAACCAATATGTATACTTGATGATAGATAATGGCCTGGAAGGGCGTCCTCGAATCCAGGTGTTAGGGGATCATTGTCACCTCACCAACAACAAAAAAGACTGTTTGCCTAGAAGGTGACTCCGGGCCCAGTGAAGTGTGGGAGGCAGATGCTCTGACATTCTGAATAAGAGGCTAATATCTACAGACTGTTGGCGAACAGAGGCCTATGTAAGTTATGGTATCCATGTCTGGCATGTTTGGCCAACAAAGGAAAACATCTGTTCCGCGGATAACTGGAAGAGCAATGGGATGAACGTTCCTCTGGGGCGTGCCAAGACATATATACTAAGGGAAGTTCTCCGATAGGCAATCAATATTTTATTTTTTTTAGCAGAAGACAAATTATAGGGTCAAAACCATACCATATTTCATTGACAATAAAAATCACTTTTAAAAACTTTATACAAATATTTAAATATTCCAGCGGAAGGACATCATAACTGAGAATAAAGACTAAGATTTAAACAAAGGATGGGTTTCGATGTAGAAATACATTAGGGTACATCGATCTCCATGAATTAATACATATATCCTCTAGAGTATCATACTAAGTCACAATCATCATATAAAGGACAAAAATATCCTCGTAGAAAGTGATTACTTATAGCAGTAAAACATCTAGAAACATTATAAGGAACAGATCAACGAACTTGGATAATTTCTAACAATAAACGAACAAAGTGACAATCTCATTCTATTAATCCTTAACGAATTTATTTATACAGAAGGATTTTATATTTTTTAATAAATAAAAATAATTTTCATTAACCTATAAAATAAAAGTTTGCTAAATTTAAAAGGCACTAAGACAACAATATGACCAGCCATTAAGAATCACTAATCTTTTGTAGGAAGATATTGCGAAGGCATCCCCAAGCAGCGAGTGCTTTCCGATGTATCCAATGGTGGAGTAAGATAAATCTTCTTTTAAAGCCCCTTCTCTCTGCCCATCTCGAAGGCATGAAATCAAACTGCCAAGGGAGTAACTAAAATCTCATCACAGGTATATAAAAGCATATGAATATATATAGAATCCCGGCGACACAAGGACAGGGAATATTCATTCCCAAAAATAATTTATTTCCTCATTAAAATATCCTCTGGGGAATCCATTTCTTGGACGGAGCCTGCGATAAATCATTCTACGTGAGATTTCACTAAAAACGGGCAATGAGCCATCATCGGAATACTTCAATCAACTTTCTCCCATAAAGTCTTCACCTTCCGAGGAACACTCGCCGATTGGCTGGAGGAAAACAGGTAGCCGAACCTGACGCCGATATAACACATCTTGTATTTGCGTCACTATGCACTGCAACATAATGCATTCAGTACGACAGTACTGACGTTTTAATCATTTATATTTATATGAACATATCAACTGTTCAAAGAAACCCCTAGAGATTTCAATGGTTCTAAAGCCTTCCTTGAATTTATCACTTCATAATATCTTACATAATATGTTTTTAAATTGAATTTATTTATGAGCTAAGTTCTCTTTTACGACTAAGTAGCCCATTACATAATATGCATAGCCGAAATTGGACGAAAAATTAACAATTATTGATTTATTGGACCAATCATTCAAAAGGCTACCTTAAATATATGCTACTAGATGTTTTTTTTGTTGGAGTTTGGTCAAGGTAGATCAAAAATAAAATTTAAAAAAATTTGTATTTTAAAAATTATCTGCCAACGTTTCGGCTTACATTGTAATGGCTTACATCTTCTTCAGGGCTATCATGAAGGCGAGNGTAGTCATGGAAATGTGAACTTAGGGACAGGATGTCCTCTCTCGTCTTCATGATAGCCCTGAAGATGGCTTACAATGTAAGCCGAAATGTTGGCAGATAGTCTTTTAAAAAAAATACATTTTTTTTTAATTTTTATCTTTTTGGAACTACTTTGACCGAACCCCAACAAAAAACATCTAATGATAATTTATACGAACAAAAAACTCTCCATTTAAATACATACTATGTGAAAAAAAGAAAGTGTTTTAAAAGGTTGCCTTTAAGCTCATTCATGGAGCGATAAAATCTATATCAAAAATATATTTCAAAATAATAATTTTGTACATACACACACACACATATTAAGTATTAATCACAGACCTTATTAGTTTTAAAATTTTATTAATGACAATATAAATAAATTTGTATTTCCTTTGTCATTATCCTTCTCCATACCAGTAGATTATCTCAATGTTTTGGAGTTTAAGAAAAGTTAAAGTATACTTGAGAGTCAAAAGATTTTGAGGAATTTCGTCCACTCTGAACTACTATTTATTTCCTTTACAAAAATAAATCATCAGTATATTAAATTCAATAAAGGATTTCACTATATTGGCTACCTAATATACTAAATTTAATAGAAACCGTTTACAAGGCAATCTTAATCAAATCTTTATTGTTAGTATTAGGGGAAAAAAGAGAAAAAAAAAGGACTTATTTTGAAATTTATTTGTACAATTATTTTTTCATGCCCTCTTTTAATTATAAAAAACAGTGTTAGCTCACACTCTAACTGGAGTATGGATTTAAGGAAAATATATTATAATAATTTGTCTTTAATCAGGCTATAGTAGGAATTCAGCGAATATATATATATATATTAGATAATAATATAGAGAGATANATGACAATTAGCGAATGTCTCCCTAGTGAAAAAAAAAAAGTTTTCACATTGACGAAATTACGTGAATATTAAAAAATTTCTACAATAATTCAGCGAATATATATATATATATATATATATATTAGATAATAATATAGAGAGATATTTATTATTGATATAAATAGAACGTGTACTGCGTATTGCCAGGTATAACCAATTCTTAACAGCCATTGTACGAAGCACACGGCCACACTGATATTAGATGCCACTTGACCCTTGACCTCTAGATCTGACCTTATAACCAAATAGAAAGGTTACCCTGCCTCCCCCACCACAACCGGCGACTCCAACGCACCTCCGACTTATTGGCTGACGATTGATTATGGCTTTTAACCTACCACTTCAAGAGATACATTTTTGAAATTTATTTGTTGCGTTGGATTTAATTTAATTTAAATTTCCTACGGCATCTGGCCGAAATCTAGCTCAGCTAAGTTTCCCTAGCGAAATATGCTCATATTAATGTTTTCGCTTCCCACGCATATATACAAATGAACGCATTAAGAAGTATCTTTACACCCCCGTCCAAATTAAAAAAGTCCTGCTAATTTCTTTTTTCAGAACCAATATTTTCATTGGTTTTAATTTCTCTAAAGCTAAAAATTCATAAAATTACTGTAATATATACCGTTATTGGGATTTTTGTGACTTAGAAAAGTTAGGATAGTTGATTTAATAAAAAATATGTAATACTACAATAAGAATAAAGTATCAAAATCCGGCATGACAATTTTAAGGATGAAAGACTAACTTGTTTCAACCATAATACAAATGTTTATTTTCCGGATTTTCCATTCTTTGTATATGAAAATTGCACTTCATCTAAGAATAAATCTTAACGACCGAGATATTAAGAGTGTTTGAATCGCCATTGGATTAGCTGAGTTGGGCGTCTTCGCGAAAGCTCTTTGACAAACCGCAAACCAGGTTTTCTCAGAGCCTTCAAGGCATGTCGGAGGAAAACAAGTGCAAGCTTCACGTGGAAATGTGCTCTGACCTTTGACACCCAGGCCCGGTGAACCCGGACGAAAAGACACGCCCCGTCACTCTGGAAGCCTGCCAGGTCCTTGTTTCAGACCCTATTAGGGACATCTGCAGACTTCTGGGGGGAAGGTGGGGGGATTCTCTTATCAATTCACCCCCCCCAATCACCCCAACCACAGACAAACCCCACTCCAAATATGATAAATGGGCTTGGACACCTTCCAAGATTCAATTGATACCCACTCGGCATGAGTTAACTTTTTAAATTGTTTTCACCCCCTTCTTGCAGTTCGGTAGCATACATTTTTTGTGCTTATGCAGGGTTATACACAGTTCTGTATGTGACAAGTACAAAAATGTAATATATTTTCTAGTGAAGAATTTTTTCAGGCTTTTCTTTTTGTTAACAAAAGCATATTTATAGTGGAACGACCGAATAGAGAGTGAGCCATCTTAAATATCTAAATCTTTAGCAATAATAGAAATTTTGGTAGCAATTTCAGTTTTTGTAAATTAACCCTAGTAATAGTAAAGACAAGGTTAAAGAAAAATTTAAACAATTTAACTTATTTGTTGTTTTATATGGTTGTCATCACAAATTATACTAAAGAAATATATTTCTCTTTGAGTTTGCCGACTACGGCGATGAGGCTCTCATAATATATTAGTTGGCAAACTAAAGTGAGGGATAACAATTCCATTGCTTTGCATTAGCCGCGGGCAGAAGATATTTTACATTTCTTATTTTTTGGGGAAGGCAAGGGAGAAAAAAAAAAAATGCAAATTCTTTGCGGCAGAGAAGACCCGGTAAATCACACAGCTGGATGTTTCTTGTCGACAGAACAGCTGACCATTAGAGCCTCTGAAGAAGGCGGCGGAACGAAAAAGGCAAGGCGGTCTGAAGAAGCAGAAGAATACCGCTGGGAGATGTGATTATGCCGGAGGGGTCCTCGAGATATCTCTTCTGCGTGTACGCTATTATTTCCGCTTTTGGTGGGCCAGCTATCACTCAGCCGACCAAAGGCTGATTTTGGTAGGGCGAGAGATTCCCGAGATACGCCTCGAGGAGTTCGCCCATTTCCAATGTGAACATCTGCCTGGAGAGTTTCATTATCCCAAAGGAATTTAATACTGGCATTCAAGTTTCACGAAAGCCCTTGAAAATACTGCAGAGACAATTTAATTTACAACGACAACATAAATAATTAACGGAAAGGATATAATCAAAACATGTAACTAATAAATGCAAATAAATTTCTAAAAATATTGCAAACATGTTTTATTATCTCTTTTTTTCCTAACATTGTAATGTAATATAGTAACGTAAGGGGGAAAATAACTTTAAAGTTATAACGAAGAGAATAGTTGAGAAGAGTTCCATTTCAGCCGGAAAAAATCATTTAATAAAGTACACTAGATATATTTATTTAGACTTCTTTTCTTCCATTGTTTGAAATCTACTATACTGGTGGAAGGGAGGGTAAAAGGAAGGAATGAAGGGTGTCAAAGACAAATAGAGGAGTGAAGAAGAGAGGGTTGATAGGGGTTTGAGTGTGAGGGTGAGGAGAGTAGGGGGAGGAGAGAGAGAGAGAGGGAGGGGGAGAGATACAGTAAGATAGAGAAAGAGAGGGAGGGAGGGAGAGAGAGAGAGAGAGAGAGAGAGAGATAGAGATAGATAGAGAGAGAGAGAGAGAGGGGGAGGGGGAGAAAGAGAGAGAGAGATTTTACATATTTCAATAGAAATATAAACCCTGATTATACAGATAAGTTTCAGGAAGGCCCAGCTGGATTACTTGAAAAGGGTTTATCCTGGTGGTTGCCCTGCAATTTTAATGGAGTAATGAGTGGAAACATTTGTTTAAGCTCCTAGATTTCCTAAGAATATTTTGTAGGTAGCAGAAAACATTCTCTTGTCACTTATCTCCCCAAAGTTTCCTATATGGCCCAGTTGAAAAATATACCCCACTCTCTTCCACATCCCTATCATTGATGTTTAGCCATTTTATAGTTCCTGAATTTGAAGATCCATGAAAAGAACAAAAATCTTTTGACAATGAATAAATAAAAACAATTATAATCAAGTCCTTCAACAGTATGTTTGCGAGAAATTTTAAAAGTTAGTATTTATTCTATGGTTAGCAGTGAGCTTTGTCATATGCAACGATCCCTTGTAAGATCATCATTGTACACCCAAATTCTTCTTTCTCCATAGACGTAAAGTATGTCTGCTAGACATGACTAGGGAGGACAAACTGTTGGTTATAGAATTATATAGGTCCCAAGGTCAGACCCATGGAACTCCCTCTATAGGATTTCTAGGCTCAATATTAAATATGAAGACCAATTTTACAAAACATTTCCTTTAGTCTTTACATACTAGAAGATTTTTTTATATCTGATTGAAATTTTGAAATCTGAATTTTGGTGTATTATATGTTTTGCTCTGATACACTTAAATTATAAGTAAAGCTATTATATTTTGTTAAATGCTAAAATTTGAGAGTAGAGTAAAATAGCTGGTTATGGCTCACACAAATGATGAAAATGGTGGCTATCTAAAAACAAACAAGTCAGTTCTGGCACACACAAATATAAAGTGCATATAATATTCCAAATGTGAGAACTTTGGCTGTCCGGTATTGTGCATATAGTTCTGTTAAAGTGTTTTAGGACAGCTCATTGGGGCCTTCAGATATTGGGCACATGGTAGGAAGGATATAAATTTATACTTTTATTTAAGCTTTCATCTCTTATTATTAACTAGAAAATTTTTTTTTTTTTTATGCCTATGAAACATTACTGTCCCCCACATTTGGCATGATCCTAATATTTTTGCATTATCGTTTTTCCAGCTCCTTTTTTTTTTTACCATATTCACAAGGCAAGACAAGGAATCCCTTGTGTGACTCCTATCACTCTCTTCTCTAACTGAAAACTCTCTCTTTTTCACACAGTTCTCTTCCATGGTCCCATTCATTTATTTTAAAATGCTCCTAGACCTTCACTAATACCACCTACTCTGCTCTCATTGCTCTCTTGATTAGCTGAGAGACCATTCTTTCCTTATCCAACAACCCTCTTTTTTACACAGATGGCTTATTTCTTTTTCCTCTTCAATTCCCCTGATGTCATTTTGAAGATAGAGGATGACAAAATAGTATTCAGAAATGGGTAGTGAAAGAAACAAAAAAACAAAGCTAATAAGTTACTGGTATTCATCATGTTTTCCACTGACTCCTAAAATCCTTCCCTGAACTACTTCCTTCATCATCATATTAACACCATCTAATTCCACTCCTTGTACTATAATCATGGACTCATATTTTACCAACCCTTTTCTTCAAAGTAAACAAGTTTGACCAGTCCTCTCTCTGTCTGTCACATTTTGATTATGTATATATTATGTATGTGACAGACAGAGAGAGGACTGGTCAAACTTGTTTACTTTGAAGAAAAGGGTTGGTCCTTCAATGATCTAGACGCAAGATGGATACTGCCCCATTTATATACAATATATACTACTTTTATATACATTTATGTACAATATATATACTGCCCCAAAGTATATACAATTTGTACTTTTTTTGTATTTGTACTTTATTGGTCTGCACTTAAACAGTTAGTATTTTAAATTAGTTAGTATTTCCCTATCAACAGTTAGTATTCCCCTTATCTAGCATATTTTTGTGCTTAAAATTTCTACTTTCAACTGTCTCCTCTCGCAGTCCCCCAATTTCTTTCACCTCTTCAAATTTAAAACATGCCCTTTTTTGACAAACCCAATTCTGTCCCTTTCCTCTACTTCCCTTTCCACAGATAAACATTATTTGATCAATTCTTTCAGGTTAGAGCATCTACTTTCTAGATCTCTGCTTTCCTTTACCAACCATTTCAATTCATTTGATCACCTCCTATCTCCATATGCAATCCTAGACTTCTTTCTCCTCCATTCATATGGATTCTTTATCCAGCCAGTTTGTTATTTTATATTTTCTTTTTATTATTATTATCAAAGTAATAGTAACTTTTATCATAATAATTATAGTAACTTTTGTTTTGTGGCTAAAACCCAGAAAGACATTATGAATGCCTATATAGTGGGCAAAGTGCAAAACTTGTGATTTTAGGAAACCTGAGTTGAATGTTTGAGAATTTTTCCAAAATCGTCCAGTTAAAAAAAAATCTTATTTGTGGGGCCCAAACTCTTGATAGTACATTTCTACTTATGTTGGTAAGGTATGTTTCAATTCTTGCCAATATCTTGATATTTAATACTAATCGTTCCAAAAAAATCTAACTCTTAGCCTGCATTACACTAATTGATTTAGTGTGAAATGAGCTAAGTGATTAATGTTAACGTGATTGACCTCTGAAAACCAAGGGCTTAACAAATTTTTCAAGTTGAGAAAAATTAGGTATAGATTAAATAATATTTTTCCTTTTTCAAAAATTTATTTTTGTCATTTCTTATTTTTTTTTTACATAAAAAAAATATAGAAAATAAAATAACATACTCAGCATGCCTAAAGAAAAAAACAATTTTTTTTGTTGTTAAAAANGAGGGGGAGGGAGGAGGGAGGGAGAGAAAGAGCGGAGGGAGAGAGCGGTGGGGGGGAGGGAGTGATGGAGGGAGGGAGACCTTGCCCCAGTCCGCCCCCTGGAAAAGGAATGCGCGCGCAGATAGTTCACCGAGACTATAACGGTGTCCTCTTCCCAGACTGACCTTTCCTACCCGCTCATCCTTCCTGTTCCTTTGGGCGAGCCGTCCTCCTTACATCACATGCAGTACTTCTCGGCCGAACTCCTATTTACTTCATTCTACGTCAATTCCCTCTTCCCATTTCTTATATACCCAAATTTCAGTTATTATATTGAAGGAAACTAATTATCACTTCAATCAATGAGTGCTTGTGCCTGAGTATATTATATATTTGCCTTGTCGATATGTGAAATGCCATTTGAATTCCTTCATATTCCACCAGCACCTGTATTTGATGGACTTATAGAGTTAATACTGACAGCTAAGAGAGAGAGAGAGGTCAGAGGGGAGAATGACAAGGAGTTTGGAATGCAAGGAGCCTTGGAGGGGTCACAAGTAAATCTGCGAAGGCGCGATCTTATCTCGGTGCAGCTGACCTTCACAGCCTTACTGCATACATCACCTAATTATTAATTTCATATCAGTACTTTTCCTTTCTCATATGTCTACTTAATCATTTCCAAGCTATTTATATTATATTTGTTGACAGTAGAATAATAAATGTTTATTGCTTTTAAAATATCAAGTGCCGGAAGCAGTTCAATTAAAAACTTTAAAAAACAACATACAAAAATATTAATGGAGGTTAAGTCTCTCAATCGGGAACTAGCTAGCAAGTCAGATATCTAAAGAAATATCAGATATCCATAATTGAAGGTTAATTATAACAGGTAAAAACAAAATTGATAATTAAATATTAAGTTTTTAGTAAGAAAATAAAATTCTCATTTGAATTCTGCTTGAAGTGACCTTCTTCTTCTTTAAAGAAAACGTATTCTTCTTTCTTTTTTTTATCAATACTTTTTGAACATAAATCATACTAAAAACTGTACGTACGGGGCTAAATATCAACAGTTGACTCAAAGTAAACATAAATGTTTTAAAATAATAAAAGTGGTCCGATGAAAACTATTTAGTCCGTTAGAGATGCTCCTAACCCCAATTTTTAGTCGATTCGTTAAATTTAACTAAAGCATTTTGAATGTGATTACAGCTACTAAATATAAATTTAATTCAAAATATCTCAATCAGTCTTCAAATTTACTTTAATTAATATGAAAAAGAAATCAAACTGCATGTTTCCTAGTACTGTTTATTCATGGAAATAATTTGAATTTGATTTTTTACATAATTATTTATTTTCCAGATTAGCTTAAAAAATGTTTATTCATAAAAATGAATTAAGTTTTTTTTTTAAATGCCCTATCCGAGTAGCAATTTTTTATCATTCCAATTTCTTCTTCTTAAAGGTAAGTTTTTCCGTATTGGTTTTTTATATTAATTTTTTTTTTTAATTCAGTACACTTTTAGTGTTAATTATTTTGTGCCATTTTTTCCTACCAATACATACATAAGTAGTTTGTTTTCAATTACTATTGGTAAATAAGTGACAAATTAGGCAAGGTGGAGTAAAGATGAAAATTTGTTTTTAAGGTCATCAAAAAATGATGATTTCGTTCAAATGGTAAAATTAATGTATTTTTTTTGGGGGGATATTATGGATTGGATACTATATGAGATATACATATATGTTCATAGGTATATGAACAAGAATATAAATACATAATAGATACTGACGAGGAATATTCAACTCATACTGCAGTCTACTGGGAAAAGTATAGGATATGCTGTTGGCTCTTTGGAACACCATATGATAATGCGGCTGGGTGGGAAGGGTCTCTCATTGTTAATCCTCGCTAAGACCACACGGTGGATGGGGGAGGGGGGGGGGGCTATCTCTGACGAGATAAATCATACCCCTCTTCAACCAACCAACCCCCAACTCAAGAACAACAAAACAGGGCGGGTAACCCCGAACTCACAGACAGACACACAGACAAAGCCTCACCCGCGCGCGCTGTCTCTTACTTCCTATCGGGATTTTTGCCCAGTCGAGTGTGGAGCTCGAGATAACTCGGTGGTTTCCGCGGAACGTCTTGCGCGTCTGCAATATATTTCTACATGTCGTATTCTTTTACTCCTGCTAAGGGTAGGCGAAACCTCAGAGGTCAAATGAGTAGTCATTTTTCAATCTTATATTAGATAAAAGTACGGCGTTAACCAAAAATTGAGAATGAACTGAGCATTTAATGCACAAGGTTTTGTATTATATTTTAGTATTTTTTTTTTAATTGCAAATTATCTATCTTTAAGCAATTATATTAATACACATACATGCGCGAGCAAACATTTATTTATATATAAAACAGGACAGATAACACCACAAAAGGAAATACTTTTCAATAATCAGCTACTTGCTAATCTATTAAAAACAAGGAATTTTTGTAATTTAAAATCGATTAATCCATATTGCATATCCTATGCAGATATACACCCTGAAGATGCCAACATAATAAACACTATTTGTGACATTATTTATCATGCTAAAATGAATAATTTAAAAACTGGTCAATTTGAAAAAGTGAGGACAATATACGTAAATCGGGCCAACATGCTGTGGTTGTACACATATTCAAATGCGTGGGTGTGACAGTTATAGATCTCTGAGGTCTGGCTAAGCTCGCATAAGTACCGTACGAGGCAGCTAAGCGTAAGATTTATAAAGCCGTCCTTACACAAAGACAAAAGTATATATCATTGAAGGAATACTATATTTGCATTTTTCGGCTACGATTGGCGTAGGTTCGATAACGAATAGGAAACACATTGTATTGTTTCCATGGAATTAGCTTTATTTTCCTAAGGGAATTCCGAAAAAAAAAAAAAAAAAAAAAAAAAAAAAATGGATTCTACAACCTCTTTGGATGGGAATAGTAGTAAGTATGATAATGAGCACTATAATGCTATGCACAATTTGCAAATATCGATGTCTACAGCTTCAAGCAGCTCCTGTATTTATCTCCTTAAATGGGCAATACCGAGTCCTGCAAGGAGGAAATAAAGCCAGTTGCATTCCTTACTTGAAATCTTGCTCGCAGCGATAAATCGTTCAGTAGGACATCGGGGGAGCGTTCCCAACCGTACTTATGAACACTTAGCTGCAAACCTGCATTAATAGTAAATAATAATATCAGTAGTACATAAACCATAAACATATTCGTACGAGGCGAATGAAAAAGAAATTCCTGGAAAAAATAGATCGCTTCTCGGTTGCATTTAAAATCTTTCCCAAGGAAAACTGGATATATATATATATATATTTTATACACTCACACACATATATGTATCTTTGACAGACGTGTGTCAATCAAATCATAATTAATTATTAACATTACAAATGGACGAGAATTATTTAATGTGTCCTGGTATGCGAGTGATCTGGTATCAACAAGAAAGAATGTTCTGTGAAAACATATTTTATTCAGTATCATCAAAGGCAGTGTGTAAAATAACATTTGTAGGGCCTTCAGAATTTTTAGACAGAAATTTACCTAGGCACTCAGTGTATTCGTTATTTAATGCTTAAAGATTTGAAAAGGGTTATTACAAACTAATTATCACTTGTAATGAAGTATAATTGCTCTTAAGACTGTTGAGATCAATGTGTTGCCCAGAAATCAAAAAGACTCTTGTTAGATTAGAAAATGATTCCGCTAAGAAATGCATGATCGACCATATAAATTAAATGCATTAGAAAACCTAAATTTTATTAATCTGGAAATCGAAGCCTGAGACCAATATCACCATTTCCCTGACCATCAATATCGTAAATTATTTAAGCAAGAAAAATACTTGAGTGAGGTCTCATAAAGATTAAATTCTTTTGTTATAAGTAAAATAAAATTATATAATTTATTTTATTATATAATTCCTTGGGATCTGAGTTGGGCAAGCTGTCATCTTAACTACATTTGCCCGCAGAGCATGCGAGTTGTCCTCTGAACTGCGTCTGCGCAGAACCGTTCTCCCATTTCACTTGGCCCGTCAGCCGAGGAATAGGATACTGACTCGATCTGGCCTCGCTATGGCAGTGACATATGTCTCGGCCCAGGATAGACGCCTCGGGGCCCGCCTTATGTATGTTGGTATAGTCGGGGCGGCACCGGTCAAGGGTTAAATCACCATTTCAACTTAGAACGTTAGCTCGAGACAGTTTGCATCACTGCCGAACTCGCGGGTTTCTACATTGCCAAATTCAGTTAATCGAAAAGCGTAATACGTAATATACAAAAATCCATACGAAAATAATTTGGAATTTGGAAATATCATCAAGGTATGAGCGAAGGCTGCCTAAGGCGTTGGCAATGCGATATAATTCTCTCCTTTCTGGTCTTCTTTTGAAAATATCAGCAATAGGCCTATATATATATATATATATATATATATATATATATATATATATATATATANATATATATATATATAATATCGATCAGTATGGCATTGTTGAATTTTTTTCCTTAAAATATTTTTTGAGAAAACTTTAAAGCACATTTTGTCATGTGCACATTGGAATATGACGCTTCTGTTCGGGGGATATAGTTTGAAATCTGCCAAGAACAACACCATATTTCCCACTTAAAACCAGTCCAATATCCATTATCCTCTTCTAGTCTAAAGTAGACTAGAACACACACACGGTAGGAACAAAAACACGTTCAGAAGTAGCATTGTTTTACGTGAAAAGTTCTGAATCGCCTCAGGAAATACACCCAGAATTACCTGCACACCTTGCATCATGGGCGAGCTATACAAGGTACTGTTTCGTAAATAATCCCAATACAGGCCAAAGTTGTCAAATGTAAATGCGATGAAATACGGACAGATGGACGAACAAATTCCTGGGAAACGTTTTCCTATTTCTCCAGCACTTCTTCCTACCAGACCTGAGTTTTCTGCTTAGTTCCATGACGCCTAGAGAAAGCCTGGAAGCCACAAATAATTACTATAGTTTGCCTATTGGCCATACTCGCCAAGTTCTAACACAGGCAACAAACACCTGTTTGCTTCCGTAAGGCACCGAACAAACACCCCTGAGAGGTTTATTTCTCTCCCCCCACCACCACTCACAACACTTCTTTGTCCAAGATAATGCCTCTTATACATACAGTGGGTAAGTCGTTTACTGATTTTATCTATCTCTTATCTCACCGTCCTATGTTATTCCTAGTACCCGCTTATTTTTGTATTTTTTAAACTCCTTTCAAAGGCTACTGTTTTGAATTATTAATCTAAAAGCTTGAATCTTATTATGTTCAAGATTTAATGATAATGATTTTTTTTTAATTTATAAAAATGGAAATATAGCTAATTAGTAGGCTTATTTCATAGACTATATATTCATGTACAAGTTGACCGTTGATATTATTATTAGATGAT
>KZ807702.1:136751-162409 GCA_000696205.2 Oncopeltus fasciatus | reverse complement strand
TCTATATATTTAAAGGATAAACCAATCCCAAAGTGTTCGAGAGACAAGTAAAGATTGCCTCGTGATCACATGACATGAAGAAAAAAAATAGATAAGATATATTTTGCGTGTTGAATAACTTTTGACCTTTCCACAATTTATTTAAGCAGATTTCCCTCAAGGAAATCAACCCCTTCACGTCCGTACCATGAGTCAACTTTTGAGAAATTTCATGTAATACATAAACAGCTTACTCAAGCAAGAACAACAAGTGGTGGGAATATACACGCACCCCTCTCTCTTCCTTTGGCACCTTACAGTTTAAAAGAAAAATAATTAATCTCTCACTATTTATAGGCAAACAGTGCAGTGTAAATCGTAAGTTATAGTTAAATTTTATTATCTTTATCCGTGGACGAATCCGTTAATGGTTGTGACGAACAAGAAATAATAGGAAAGAATAAATATCATTAATATTGAATATTCGTAAGAGTTCATGAAATATGTTTGTTAATATTTTAATATATACATGAAAACCGAATGGTCTCATATCCGACTGTTCGGATCATTTATGTAGACGTTTAATAATGATTTTTAAGCGTAATCGCACCATTATATGAATAAGTTATCCTCGAGAAGATACTCCGTTCAGAACAGAAAATAACGCTTATTTCGTATGATGTCTTCCATTACATCATTAGCGCACTTCACATTTAAACATCAAGGTGAGTACCATCGCACTTCAGTTTCCTGGATAATAGAGAGAGTGCATTTTAAGATGCAATTTATGGCTACTTAATGGGGAGAACGGTCCAGAAGTGAGATGTCAAGGAGAAGCTACATGGAAATGTGCAACAATAATGGAACAAATGAGCACACAGTCATTTTCATAAAGCTGTTTTGTTTTGTTTTCTTCAAAAATGTCTTCAAACTAAACAGAACTGTTTAAAGGTGATTGGGAATAAATACATTTATGCTATAATGAGGTAAGAGAATGGAGGAAGGGGGACTGAATTGATTATTTATTTTTGAAAGGTCAATGGAGAACACGCGTCGGTACTTAGTAGGACGACGGCAACCTAGCATTCGGATTTCAATTTTCTTGTATCCAGGCATTAATGGGGCTCTTTCCACTACGTAAAGAGTGTGGAACAGATACCAAGTCCCTGTATCAATCATTGGCCACTAATGCCGCGAAATTAAATCCCAACAGACCAATGAAAACATAAATAAACTTTAATTGTGGCACATTAAAGAAAAAGTCCGGCGAGGAAATTATACGTTAAGGGTAGCAGCGTATCACCTGGATTAATGTTATTTCCCATAGAAGGAATGGGAGGGGATGAGACAGGAAATGACGTACGTGAAAGGGAGGTCGAAGCGATTTGGGCGCTAGAAATGTGTCTGAAGAGGCCTACAGGATAGTTTTGGCGGAGTGCGAGGGTCCTCAGAGCCTAATGCATGTTACCGCAGCAGGAATGGACAGCTAACCCAAAGGATACGTGTGCGACAAGAAGAGTAACCAAGAGGAAGCCGGGAAGAAGAGAACAACGTTTCCAAACAAGTAGTCCAAGGTTTGATTTCACAAGTAACAAAAGGTGACGACGACAACAGTAATGACCTTTGGAACGAAGAAAAATAGAGAAAAACCAACAAAATTTAGAACATTACAATATTTCCCAACAAGGACAGTTTTGTACTATGCATCGCGCTGATATATCATCTAAATGTTATGTTTACTCACCTGATGAAATAAAATATGTGACAAATTGTCTGCGTGTTCTTATGTCACAATTTAAAAAGCGAACAATTATATAGGTATGTCAGAACATTCGTTTTATTAGATATAGGGGCAAATGCAATTTCTACGGTAAAAATAAATTTGCGAATTGTAAAAGGTAAGATTTACTTTTAGTGAAATGATATTACAAAGCATAATCAGCGAATAAGAGAAATTATAGTAATTTCAGGTAGAATTATATAATGTTCATGAATTGTTTTTTTATAAAAGAATAGATACATTTAGTACTTGAAAATGAAGAATAATGAAAGTTGGTGTAATCAAAGCTAAAACGCCAAAGAAAATTCCACGCTAGGAAATGATGAGAATGAAGAGAAGGGCAGAGTTAGTAAAGAAGGAGGGAAGAGGAGTACTGCAGTGATTCTTATTATTCAGGTGAGTTAGTGTTCGTAAGCGTTCGTCATTCTCTCGGCTATCGTTTTACTGGGGGGGGGGGGGACGAGGGGTTCCTGACAAATTTCCCGAAGGGGAAGGATAGGCGAGGATCACTCCGAAGAAGAAGAAGAAGAAAAAGCGAAGAAGAAGACAGGTCCCAAACAAACTTGACATGTTTTATCACCAGCGCGGGTTCAAGGGCGTCCTCCACCACTCACCACCCCCCGTCGATAGCAATCTGTGCACTTCCGCCGCGGTCTGATCAACCCCTACTATCTCACCCCCGCTCCTTAACCCCGTTAGCGACTGACGTCATCACTTATAAATGTCATATCCCCTGACACAAAGTGGGCGGGGGATAGGTTTTCATTTGGGCTAAGGGGGAACACCGCAAAAATAAAAGGTTCTCTTGAGAGTTAAAGGTTTGTTTTTTTTTCTTTCTTTTTTGTATCAGAACTCAGAATCATCCAGTCGTTGTGGTTAAGACAATCTCTTAGTATTTCGGATGGAGACCGTCTCCCAAAGTCACTTATCTTTATTAAATAAAAAACATCCAGTTCCTAGGGTATTTTCAACTTCAAGTTAACACTTACTCATAAGTAAATGATTTAGAAATTTATCTCATATAATCAATACTTATAGAATGTACTCGATACAAGATCTAAAATAAATAACACATAAACGAATATATGTAATTTATTTGATGTAGTTAAAAAATTGCTTATTTCTTTAAGATTGTTGAATTGTAACATAATTTCAAACTAGTGCGATAAATAACATATTAACTTAAACACCAACAATACTATTTCGAATAAATTTAATTTGAAAATTCCCATGCTAACTCTTCTGCGACTACTTAGGCAATATACTTGTCTTTGTAAGAATAATAATAAGAGGGGAAGAAACTGTATTTTAGTTTTCATTTAGTTCCTTGGTTTCAAAGCCCCCAGATATAACGTTTCTATCATATGTTCGCGATGGTTGTGAAAATACACGTGCATCATTTCATAAAACGCTGAAAATGTACGTTCGAAATGTTTATATTTGAAGTTCTATAGGAGTTGAAATCAAACTATAAAAAAATCTATGATAAGAGAAAAATAAATTACAGTCGACAATGATCCCTCAAGTAGAGAGTATAAATAGATAATGTAGAATATTTGGTCAGAAATTATTTAGTTAAAGCTTATATATATAAGAACAGGAGGAAGAAAGAGTGTAGTGAATACAGTCTCTCTCTCTCTCTCTCTCTCTCTCTCTCTCTCTCTCTCTCNACCCACGCATTTGAATATGTGTAATATATATATATATTATTTTCATGTTTTAGATAGATTGTCACAATAATGTTACCATATGAATTTGAATACAATTAATGAAGGGTAAGTATTTTAAAAGAGTCAGACAAACGAGATTTTGCTGTAGGAAAAATAGTTAGATATAAATTTTCGGATTATCTTACAACTGTGTTTCATAAGTTAAATGGGAGGATGGGGTGTCTAGCTCGCCTCAAATGAAGGGGAGTAGACAGCTGGTTCGAGTGTCCAGGTACAGCAGCTATCTGTCAGAGGAAGGACTAGGAAGGGCTAGCCAGCTAAGGACTAAGGGTCTTGCTGTCTGTGAGCAACACGAAGTCCTCCTCATCTGTTGCCTGAGTCAGCGGTGCGGTTTCTCGTATCGACGCCTCTTATTAAAGCACTACGGGGGGTGTGCCACCCCTAGCAGCCAGGAATCAGATCTACCCCCTCCCCCGAGGGTGCGGCCTTTCTGAAAGGAAACCGCAGTCGCACGTCACCTCACAAGTGCTCCTCACCCACTTTTACCTCACACCAGTTTTTTTTTTCTTTTTTCAAAAGTTCATGACAACAAAGTTGTATAAACCATGATAATTTCTCGAGGAATATAACTGAAAATCATCGGGCTATTAAATTAAATAGATTTATCAGTTTTTAATATAAAAGTTAATCAAAAATTCGCTAAATCTGGAGAAATAATAATTTTTAAAAATGACACTTTTCGAACTTATAACAATGTATAGGTAAACAGCTTTAATAAAACAATTTCGAAATTGCATTTCATTTAATTAAATTTTGAAAGCCTGTTTGATTATTTTTAAAAACTAGGAAAATGCAAATCATTTAATAATTTTTTTTTAAATATATAAAATAAATAGAAAAGTTTATTTATATATATTTTATATTGAAGTGACTTTATTTTTGCAGTTGTGCAACAACTGTGTTCCAACAGGACGAAAATTACAACAAATGAAAAATATATGGGTATAGTTAACGAGTTTCTGCAAGCGGCGATATCAAAGCAATACAAATATGTTTCTAAGTAACCAATTTCAAATTTGAATAAGCATAAAAGTCGTGAGAGAGAATAATACTTTTTTTTTTTTTTTTTTTTTTTTTTTGTTGTTGTTTTAAATCAAGTAGGTTTTTCTTAATAATTGATATTTTACATTTAAAATTTTTGTGCGTCGACTGCTGAGGCACAAAGAGTGTGAGAGAGAGAAAATACACTTTCAATCTCTGGACAGCCATTTTCTTGTGACTTGTCATACTCATACATGCTTATACGAGGTACACAGTAAATAGTACATTCGCAGCTAGTGGGTAAAAGTGAGCGAGTCATTATTTATATAGGTAACAAGCCATTGCTATTTTCCAAGCAATCTGAATATAAAAATAAATTGTGCATAGAAATTTATAGAATTTATTTTTTTTCATCTTAAATTATTGCCCATTAGATAGGTATTATACTTTTAAAACAAGTATCCAAATAATTTATTATTTTTTTACTAAGAAAAAGCAGAGAGGTCCCGGCTTTGAACATGTCTTCTATAGAACATAACTTGAGGGTTCGAGTATTGTCTCGAGAACGCCTTTATTTATAATATACATGGCGATGTGTACTTAAAACCGGCGACCAATCGTATTATTTAATGCTTAGGGTTGAAACCATGACGCTATGTGGTTAAAAGGAGAGAAATGAAATATAAGATTGGCTCAATTATTAAAAATATCAAGTTCATGCAACAAATCCAAGTATAAGATGATAAAATGTTTCATTTGATGGGCAAACATATATTTTTAATGGACAATTTATAGACAATTTATTCATTTCCAATCATTCCGCATTAATTGAACCGTAATTAAATTGAACAAGAATACCAGTGGGCACTAAAGACAAAACAACTACGACTCTGCCAGATAATATCCGGGGAGGGAATATAATGGTTATCTAAGCGAGGGTACGGCAGGAGGCGAGTCGTCACGAATATAAATAAACTTTTTGTAGCTGAAGAACGGTATTTAAATAAGAAAACACAGCTAAGGATAAGGTTATGGAAGGGTTTTATGTTAGCGGTCTAGGATTGCTCAGCTGATATCACACACCTCTCACCCGCTATCCGACATATACCTTCTGCAGAGTCTGTGTATGAGCGCGTCAACCATGCTTATTTCCTTCGGCAAGCGGAATTGTCAGCTCTGTTATGTTGGCAATCATGGCGAATGTTCCATAATATATTCTGTATTGGAATTTCACAAAATATTTGAATTTCAGTATTTTTGTAAGCATTACTAGTACAACAAATTATAATAGTACACTTATGTAGCGTAAAATTGTCGAAAATATTGAAATGAAAAGGAAATATTGTATATTATCCTTTTTTGGTTATATCATAAGTTAATAATATGTAAGTTAGCTATTAATACATGTGTGTGTGTTTGTGTTTGTTTGTGGGCGCGCATACATTTTAAATTACTATAATTTTTCAAATATGTTGATACACTTGGAAGGTAGATACATTAAAATAAAATTAAATACCTCCACGCTTGAGAGTGAAGCAAGTAACACTTATATACTACGGTTACTTCGGAATAAATGCCGGAAACCTTACTTGTCTTAATTGCTGGTATGTAATTATTAGCAGATTTTATCAGTTATAAATGGAATTTTCAATTAATTTGATAAAATCAGGTGTTATTTTTAACTCATTAAATAAATTACTGCCTTCATGTACAGTTAATCTATTAATTAGAGGGTTTACGAGAATTTGTATCGGCAGTTTTACAGATTCTAGTAAAATATCCATTATGAAAAAAAAAAAAAAAAAAAAGAGAAGAAAAATGTTTAGTGATTCCTAAACATAAATTGATCTACTTATTTATTCTGGTGTCAAATTTAAACATATTTTCTTTGCCGAGGGCTCTGTTCCAATTCATTCAAAAACTTCTAGATTAAAAAAAAAAATAAATTCTTCTTACAATCCTCAACACGAAAATACATTCATCAGTGGAAAAATATACGCCAGTGTAGAGGTTCTTTATCCGTCACGCAAACTGGGTTGAGAAACTTTTAATATGAGCAGCGAACTTGATGGATAAGTTAGCATGAATTTACAGTTAACATTTTTTTTAGTATATGTGTTAAAATTTGGCAATAGCAATGAAAATTTCAGTTCGTATCTTCAATATTTGTGGCAAAAGTACCAGCGAAAGTTTTAGGAAGCGATGACATGGCTTAGACATAATTTGGTACTGAAAGTACCAGTGGGCAGAACATGGTTGCTGCTAAAATGTCAAATGAAATCACCGTACAGTAAGTGGAGGATAATTCTGACGGGCGACGGAAGATGCAGGAAAACATGGAAGAGGAGAAAACAAGAAGCCGAGGAGATGCGAACCGAAGAGCCATTAACATGCAAATCTTGGGGGTTGGATGATTAGATCAGTTAGGTTAGGGGTGTAGGCAGGGTGACATTTCCCCCTCCAGCACCCTCCCATCTAGAGCAACTAATATCCGGGGCCTCGAGAGATAGCAGCACTTGTACTTCCTGTCCATTCCCTGCTACCACCGACAGATGGACATTGTCCAAGCTCTCTCGTTCTAGACATCTCTCATCTGAATGTGACTTCTCTCTCTCTATAGAGAAGGTGTGCAAACCCCTCACAATGCCAGAAGAAGGGGAAGAGGGGCTAGAATAGGGGACTTAATCTACCTGAGATAGGTTCAGATATCCGAATGGTATCCCAGAGTATGTTATCGGCAACAATAAAGGGATATAATTATTTCTATTGGCACTCAATCGTTAAGCATATTAATAAGTATATTTCATACTCATCATCATAATTCAATTATTTTAGAAATTATCTTCTGATAAACCCACCAATTGTGACGTTTTAAATTAAGACGTATCTATTAATATTAAAATCCTAAAGAAAGAGGTCGCCAAGCACGATAAATTATCTAAATATTTGAATTTTCAAATAAGGTTTTATTCTGTAATTAAGAGAAGTAGCTAATCATACTAATGCCAGACAAGTATAGTTTAAATTATTAATTAATACACTCATTTCTTTAAATTTCATCGGTATACGGTTTAACATGTATAAGTGAATTTCATCGCTGCACGGTTTATTAGAGAACTGGTTTTTATAAAGCAAGAAACCTTTTTAAGGTTTCTTATTGTTTCTGAACCCGTCCATGGATTAATTTGTTAGTAACAAAAATACTGTAGTTCTGACAAGATGCTATACGACGGGAAATAGAATCAGCGGTAGATGTAAATGTCACTTCGGCTAAAATTGCTCATTTGAATTCAGTCTTCGAAGGATTTAGCTAAAAGTGAAAGTTTGATAGTTTGGAAACCACAATACAAGAACCACACTACTCATTAACAGTGACGTAACAGTGGCTAAGCTCAAAATGGAAAAACCGGATTCAATGAAAGAGATTTACCTAAATCAAATAATAACCAAAGAGAAGAGAATTTAATTTTTAAAAAAATGTCTGAAAGAAGGAAGTAGTTCTTTAAAATTTGCATTGAAAGGAATCTCTCCACAGTCCCTATAATTATACTCGTGAGGCATGTGTATGCAGTATACCTAAGTATGATAACAATTCATAAATTAAAAGCAAGCCAAAGAGTTATTTCGATATGTAAAAAAAACTTAAAAATTCAGTAAAAATAACTGAGGGAATTGATATCGACGGAGCAAAGGAATAATGGAATGAAAGCTATGGGGAAAAAAAAAAAAAAATACGGGTAGAAGCAGAGTAGGGCTGTAGAACAAGTTAGCTCGGAAAAGGATGATAGAGGATATATGCACACACAGTCATAAATTGTAATACGCGTGTCATATGAGCAGCATATAGCCATGCAAGACCCATATGGTAACCCAAAAGACTCTTTCGAAGGCTCTCTCATGTTCAAAGTATCTCCAGCGAGAATTATCGTCCATTTATACAAATGACATAATCAAAGAGGAGACAGATATACGTCATCAGAGAGTTAATGGTACACCCTTTGGCGTGACAAATGATCTTCCCAAGTACCATTAGATGGGGCGGTGTGTGCGTGTGTGAGGGGGAGGGGGGAGACAGAAATATAGTGGGAGCGTCCAGAGTCTGGGGGTGGGGGTGAACCTGGAATCACCGTTCTAATAGTTTCCAGCAATTATTCTCTTTGGTATGAACGACACGCGAGATCACCCCTTAGCAGTGCTGAACGCGATCTCTGCCATGGAGTTACACGTATTCACCTTCAATGGACATTAGCCTCGCTTACTTAGGCATTCCCGACCTCACACACAGAGGACGTTTTCCCTAGAAACCAAACAAGGATAGTTTCTCACTGATAAAAATACAAAAATTGACAAGGGCCCCACATATATAAGAATTTTTGTGAAAATCATGTTCAAATTAAACCCTTAATACTTTTGAGTTAGTTTGTAAATAAGATACTGATACCGGAATATTACATCACTACGATTGCAGGGTACTAATTCGGCTGAGGATCGCTTACCGCAGAACTGAAAAACATGCAAGCTAATTACCTCAGAGCCATTTGACATCCACCGAGAATTACAACATTTAGAAAGATTCTTCTTATGAGAAGCTAAGTAAATGGATACTTCAAACCAGTTCGGTTCTACTTCTTGTAATTTGTGTAGGAGACACATTTGTCCACAGTGTTCAGGTCGAATTAATCACTCAGACTTCGTTATGTCTATGCAGTTGGATATCTGTTGAGTATAAGCGAGCCGCGAGGAGCCTTACGAGGGGAATTTGACTTTATGAAGCTTAGGTACGTGGCGCTATAGATTCGCGGATAAAATGAAGAACTAGCTGGAGAGAAATGTTAATTCATACGAGTAAAACCAATGGACTTAAATAGGTGGCGCCACTGTTCCCGTGGCACTCGAAGCAGGACTTTCAGGTAGAGATACTTGTTGGAGGTAACCCCTTGGCAATACGCGCCGAGAGAAAGGGAGAGGACTGTGTGCTGTGAGAGATGTGATAAAAGGATTATTCGCCGTTAGACGCAGCAGACGTACACACAGAAACCCTGCTCCTCCCCCCAGGACAGACAGGCGGACGCAAACACAGCGACCAACACCACCATATTAGAGTCCATACATATGTATGACCCACCCACCCGATCGTCCGAGCCTCTTCCCCACGCTTTCGCCTTATCGCGTCCGAGAATATTAATAGAATTATCTTTTAACCGCTATCTTTAATCAGAATTATCTAAATAAAAAGTTTTAACGGGGAAAAAATACATAGTAAGTCGAATCGGCTTATTTGTGGCCATCACGTAATTCTACACTTATCTTTTTAAAAAATGAGGAAGAAATCTGAAGAAAAATGCTTCTAACTTGAAAGTACATTCCACGTAGTGCACATATAAAGTTAATACAAAAATAATGATCACTAATAACGGTGATGGTGATCGATTAATGAGTTATAACATCTAATATTTAATATATCAGTTGTTAACTCGGTCAAAATATAACAAAAATGTCGAATAGAAAATCCAAATACAGGCCAAATGTTAGTGAGCTGGAAGAGAAGAACAAGATGTTGAGTGCTATCTATAACAAATATCTTGATTGAGGCATAGTTCTAACATCTTGGTGTAGGAAAGTCGTGAGGTAACGCTACGATTAAGACTAATTCCATTTTGAATTACAATAGCCCGCGTTCGCTAGATCTTATTACTGTTCGTGGCACATAAATTCCAAAGAGATAGAAGAATCGAGAAGAGGTACGGCACTTCCTCTGCATTCATGTCGAATGAAGTTTTGCTTCGTGTGCGAATTTCACCACATTCATATCCAGTTATGCAGGTATAATTTATAATAAATAGTACATGAACTTAAAATTAAAATTGATTATGAATATCTAAAAATGACTATTATAACTAATAGAAATATATATTATATATGTGTGTGAGTGTGTGTAATTGAGTCACGGTGCCAAGTGCTTAAGGTACTGAACTCCTGAACCAAAGGTCCCAGGATCAATGATCAGTCAGTTTTTTTTAGTTTTTTCTGTGCTTCAGTTTGTAATGACTCAGAGAATTCCTGGAGGGCTCCTAGAGAACACCCAGCCCTAATTGGGAACCATTCTTCATTGAATGGGAAAAAATCAGGCGCCCAGAATAGCGTGCTGATCACACACACATCTCTAGTATTCTGTAGATCGAGAAGAAATACATTCTTAACATGTATTTCCTCCTTCAACCATTTATGATCTGTTGCGGAAATGGTTGTATATATATATATATGATAATATGAACTTTTTGAATAAAAATCCATGTACAGAATGCAGAATGGATTGTCTAAATTTTCCACTATACGATTGATCAGTAATAATTCAAAAATAAATTATGGAAAATCTGAATATTTCTGATGGTTCATTTCATTGGAAATTTTTTTTATTATCATCCTATTGAATTAGATACCATTTTATATTTTTATTTTATTATATTTTTTGGTGTAAAATCAGTAGAATTTAATCGAATTTGTAAAATATTGTGAAAGAGATTGGAGGGAGAAGGAGAGGCTTCATCAAGAGAAAAAGAAACGCCAGCACTCTACCAAAATGGACTTTAATGGCCAGAAAGTTTTCAATTGATTTGTCTCTTTAATTTTCTCTTTTCTCTTTCTAGTGGGGCCATAAACTCAACCACTGACGGATATGTAGATAGATAGACAGGTAGATAAATGTATTTATTCGAATTCTTTTCAGGTACAAAAGCAGGTACAGAGACTGACATTAATATACCCATTTAAAGTGTACATTAAAATCTATATAACATGATAATATTCATTTATTATGGATAACAAAATGAATTGAATTAACATAAAATTGAGGCTTTCCATTTTAAAAACACGACAATTTAAGAAACAATTTCACTATAGAAATTTCATAAGCTGATTTATCCGCATTTCGAAATAAATGGCAATATATATTTAGTAGATATTACATTTATAAAGAACAAATGTGGAAGGTAAAATAAAGGTTTTCCGCCCATTCTAAAACGCTGATAGGCAACCACAAAATCGTGGTTCGATTGAGTGAAACGTGTCCGAGCGTTCGTTCGTACAAAGTACAGTTTTCTGGTGGGGCAAGAATGCGAGTCTCCCCCCAGCACACACGACTCCTGGAGCTGAATGAAGAAGGAAGCAGGAGGAATGTAATAAATGTCAGGATGATTTGTTTGCCAGACTGATTGCCTTGATAACAATTAAGTGAGGCTGCTGATAAGGGAACAGGAGAATCCACAGGGAAGAAAAAAAAATACAAATTGAGAAACTCGAGCTGTCCACACTGAGAAAAACATTTCTTAAACAGGATTAATAGGGGTCAGTATTACTTCTTTAGGATTTACATAATTATTCTTTTTTTCTTTTCTTTTTTTTTTTTTTTAATATAGTGTTAGCCTCCGTTTTTACCACTTATGGCCATGGAGGGAAGGGCAATCTACAGGTTGCCATCCCATTCTAAACACTCATGACTAAGGACAAGCTTCTATTTTTTAATAAAAGATTGTCCACGGCGTCAGGATTGTAAGACCCGAACGGATCTTCTGAGCTAGCCTGGCCCCTCATGTACATAATTCATCAAGCGAAAAACTGTTAAGATTTTTAAATGAGGAGATATTTATTTTCTAGAATGTACTAAATTTTTTTTCTCGTTTTCTTAAGCATTAATAACTCGTTTAATTATTAACGGAAATCACCAATATTCACCTGGAAAGGGTATTTAAATTTTAATAAATTCTACTCTTTCAATTAATATTAATAATTAAAATATCCTGAAATATTTTACAAGAAAAATGACTTTTTTAAAATCATTTTATTATTTATAAACTTTGATAAAGTAAATAGTAAATTGTAGAATTATAATTAAATATTTAAATAAGCCATTGGCATAGATGTTAAAATCTATTACTTCTTGAAGATTAAAATATACATATCATACGCATATAGGTGCCCTTAGAGATCTGTCGAATATAACATTTCGGATTAAGTATTTATCCTTCTGGACTAAATTTTGAATTAAAAACTTTAGTTTAGAGAATTTTTGAAGCATTTCGTAAAATACTTCAACTGAACTATGTTGCTACAAGCTAAAGGTGAAATTTTCGCCCATATTTGACCAAACCTAACCCGTTCCAGCAAAGAAAAACTGCTCATTACAGGCAACGTAACCCTAAGAAGAGCCTGGGATTATTACAAGCATGTACTCTCTAAAATAACGGCCCTTTCCCAGAGTCTCCGAACAAGATCTATCATAACCTTCACCTAATCTGTTACGTTGGGAAGAGTTTCTAGCCTTCCGAGAAGAGAGAGAGTCGAGGGCCCTAGGAGTGAATATTATTTTTGTAATGGCAGAGGCGAGGGGCGAAGACCAGGCAGTCAGGAAGCAGAAGAGTGCTGTCTTTCAATTTCCAAGGATTCCTTGGTCGTCTCCAGCCCACAATCTTGTGTCGTTCCCTTCAGAAACTGACGCATTATCTCCTGGGTAGGAGCATACAGCCTTCTAAGGCACTAAGAGAGAGAGAGTCACAATCTACAATCGCATAACTTGAAAGAGAGCTGAAATTACTTTATTATATGGATTTAAGAAAAATAGCTGAAAACTGAGTCCATTTAATTTCAGATTAAATAAAATATATTTCTTGCGATTCATGGGAATTGAATCTATCCAACTACTTACTAGGACGACGACATTTTTCAACGGAATGAATTACAGATTTAATCAATGTGAGTCTAACGAAATGTCTCAAAATTTAGCCATTGCAGGTCAAAGTTGAAAACTACATATTATCACTGCAAGATGTGCGGGATAAAAAGAAAAAGATTCCAGAAAATAATAAATCACACTAATGCTCTAGTTTTATATTTAAAAAATAAAAATCTAAAACATTAGTACCATTCAATATTTTTTTTAAACTTCATTTAATTCAAAATTTGATAAAATTGTAATACTACTGCATAAAAGAAATTATAAATTTTCGCTTTGTAGAGAATGTCTGATGAGACAATATTACATCACACTAATGAGTAGCGAGAATTGCTTTGTAAAGAAATTACTCTTAACTAGCAAGATGAGTCTGAAAACCCCACCAAAGACTACACCATCTGAACATTTCGACAAATATGGAGGTACTGTTGAAGAAGACAGATACGTGAAAGAAAGACTGCTTCCATAATTACAGTCAGACATAAAATATAAATGGGCATGTTGTACCCTTTCGAAGAGAAAACCAGTCGGATTGATGTCCCACGCGACCTCATAATGACGACATTCCTAAAGATAATAAGATACACCGCGTGTGTTCGGAGGGGAGGCTCGCAACGGCTTATCTATTCAGATACATTCTGTACACGTCTGAAGAAGCAGCCGATAGATAAATGGCAGTGCCTATAGAGCCGCGTCTGGGAGTTAGAAAGCTTGGGAAGAAGAAGAGACACGCCCTAGGGGGGGAGGACTGGCCTATGTAAGATATGCAGAAAGTTGGAGGAAGACGCTACCTCGCGGAGTGGCCGCGAACTATCGGGCAAAACAGCGAGCTTTCACCACTCCCACGCCCAGCATCAGCTGACACACTGCTTGGGGCTAGTCATTAGGCAGGAAACACCATCATGATAGAGCAAAAGGCCTCCGCAGCAAAGACCCCCACAAAGGCTCTTGGACTTCCAGGGTCAGGACTAATCCTGGGGAGGAAAATAAGTACACTGTAGCTCATAGAATATCGAGTAGCTCGTAGAATAATATGACCCACTGAAGAAGAAATAATTGTGGTCTGACAAGTTTTGCATCAGTAAAACAAGAGTACAGAATAACGATCTTAACTTGATACTATGGAAAATAAGGTAAGATCTGTAAGGGACCGCAGTAAATAATATTCAATACATAAATACGTTTAATTAAAAAGAAATTATTCATAAAAGCCACTGAAGCAACTGGGAAACTCTCATTCTACTACAGAAAGGAAAAAAAATGTATACTAGGGCGGGTCTCGAAACTGTCATCTTCCGAACTTCGTGAAGGTGAGTAGATATCTGTTCGACCTGTCCTCTTGCCCCTAAACGCTAGTTCCGAGATGTATTCAGCAGTGTCACAAATCACAAATTTGAATTTAGAGTGGCCACTCGAGTAGAATATTATTGGAATTCCACATCAGACAATTTGAATAATATTAGAGTTTAAATCAATAATTTAATGAAATACAAACCAAGATCAAGTTATGATTATTAAAGCCCAAAATTGAATTCCACTAATCTGAGCTACTGTACGGACTAAACAAGTTATGGTAACTTCTTCTTGTAGAAGTTAATACGTAAATGTTTATTATACATATAATTTTTTTGTGGTATTTAATCTCACGTAAATTTTAACAATTTTTAGTGCAAGGGAACAGAATAAAAATCCAACTGTCCCAGCCAGGACTGGCTATGGTCTGTCTTAATAACTTATCAGACTTGTCTCGGTAGCATAAATAAAAATTGCACCGGCCCGGATAGCAGGAGATCCAGGTTCGAGTCCTGGCTGGGGCTGTTAAATTTTTTAATCTGTTCCTTTGCACTAAAAATTGGTAAATGTTTATTTTTTATTACATAAGAGCATAAGAAGTATGTTGTGGACTGAAAAAGAATCGCTACTTTTGGGCAGAGGGAGACACGTTTGTAATTGGACGTACTGTTCCCTTGTACAGAAGTAACAGGCAGAAAGTTGTTACGAAGATACATATCGGGCTCACGTTGAACCAAACAGGCGAGCAACGTTTCCCAACCTGGAAGACATTATTTCCTGAAGTCAAATACCATATTTTAACTTCAAATTAAAAGCTTGGAGTCCTATCTTCATATTATTAACGATAAGATAATTGCTGAAAAATTTATATGTAATGATGGAAAATAAAATTTTTAAAAGTTTTTTAATGTATCTAAAGTTTTTATTTTTCGTTAAAAGTTGATTATATATTAGAATTCTATAAACTTTATTAGAAGCACGACGAAAGGAGTGTAAATAAAATGACCGTACAGCTGATTCACAAGAATCCAGATAAGAGGATAGATAAGCGGAACGCTGGAAGGAAGCGATTCATCAAGGTTGTTCTCTCCAGAGACTACGACTCGCTGGAGAGAAAACCACATAGAAGAAGCACAAGTGTCACCAACAACACCACATTCCCAGCGAGCTAACCACCCGCCATCGGTCTTGTCCGCGAGGCATGCGCCGCCGAACAGACCTGGAGGTACGAGCGGACATACCCCCCTCGACACCGATCAGCTGTTAGACTCATGAACGCGGAGCCTTTCAATGGTCTGTATAAACCACCGCGGCTTGCGAAACACGCGTGGGATGGTAATGGGAATCGTGAAGACAACATCCCATTCACCCCGACCGTAAGTCTATCGTCTGATAACTGTTTGATTGCATTTCAAAGCCATAGTGTTTCAGGAAAATACCTCTCAAAATATTACCAACCATTACTTGTATATTTTCAGTAACAAGAGCGCATTTTTAACTTTAAAAAAAAGAATAACCAAATTGAAATATCTTCATAATCATCGTAAGGCATCTTCACACTGCATATGGACGATAAGTTAATACGCAAAATGAGACGCTTGATTGGTTTCTTTGGATAGTCCACTGAAACAATCTTAGGTTCGTTAAACTAATACATGAACTTATCCAGTTAAATAAGGGTGGTAACTTGGAAGATAAATTTGCTTTTCTACCACTTAGAAAAACAATACAGGCGTTAATACAATCAGAATATTATTCAAGAACGGTATAAATTGAAGTATCACAATATAACACTCACAAATTGTAATATACATTTGAAGGTAGCTGAAAATTATCTTAAGCATTGAATTTATATTTGTTAGGATTACTTAAATTATAAAAAAATTTTAAATTTTGAAATAATTCACAACCTTTAAGCCACCATACCAAGATAACGGCTTTTCGTCTTATTTGACTATCACAAAATTTTAGAATTCATAGATTCAACAATAAGGGAAGAATAAAAAATAATCAAGATAATAAATTAATCAGAGAAAAGTCCTTGTGGCTACCTAATGCCCTAAACCTGTGGCTTGAGAATTAAGGAATGAAGAAAAGGCAGTTGACCACAGCTGTTACAAGGGATTGCCTACCCCGTGAATTGAAGGGAGTTTAGGTCAACTTATCATTAACATTTCCAAGGTTTACATTTTGGAATAAATCTAAATCTTTCGCATTCTATTTGGCAATAAGCTCATATAAATGGATAATAATAGTAAATTTATTTATCAATTTTGAGAATGTATTAATTAAATTATAATAGCTATACAAATACCTGCAATTACTTCCTGTAATCTATAGATTCCTATAATAATGTCATTATATATTTTGTTCAAGCAATAATCTTTTACTTAATAAATCTATAAATAATGAAATTTGTATTTTGCTTCTGAACTTTTCCCATTTTTGCATATGGTACATATGTCTGCTACACTAACAACGTTCTGTATATATTTTCTATACTTCACTTTTATTATAGATACAGGGGTGATTACAACTGTTAAATCCAATTTTTTCATGTGTAACTACGTAACTGCGAGTACAAATATTAAATAAGAAAGAGAAAAGAGAGAGAGAGAGTTAAGGAAGAGAGAGATGAGACGGTTGAGCGGCATACCATGGCGTAGAATACGTGAGGAAGGTGGCTTGCTCCCCACCCAGAATTGTGGGTTTTTATTTCCAGCCATACAGACAGCCTCCAGGCTACATTCGAATAGATTAATTCCTCATTTTGTGGGTAACGGATATATCGTGTGCTGAGGGGCATGAATACTTAGGCAATTCTAACTCTAAACTGCTTTCTGACCGATTTTCCTTAAATAAATTTAACTATTCGTGTTGTTATTTGACACAACTCTTGGGAGACTCTATCCTACGTAGGACAAGATATAAATTTAAAATTGTATATTTAAACTCATGTGTATATATAAATAGTTCTGCAACCGGCCATGTAGGTCTAGGCGAGGAATAAAGGATGAGGGTGTACACATCCACGGCACGCTAGAGAAGGAATGTGTTCAAGGAATAAAATGCGCTCGAACAAGCAGATATAGCAATCGAGAAAGTATTAACTTTTTTGAGTCTAATATTTCATTAAGGTTTTTTAGTAAATACATCATAAAAGTACGGTAATAAAAAATAAAAACGTTTAAAAATGGCATAAGCAAGACATTTTCGGTCTGATTAAAAAGGAAACAAAAAATTAAAAAGGTTAAAAAAAAAACAGACTAAAAAAGTTTTTGCTTTAAAAAAGCGTGTAGCTTTTAACGACACGCTTATGTAAGATTAGCTTAACGTTCACAAAGAGTCCTTTCAATTAAACACGCATAAAAGAGAAAATCTTTCTTCATAGAAATAAATTCATGAATTATGCAAATAGGAGCCATCCTTATCCTGAGCAAACAGCAAAATGCTATTACTTCGGAATACGTAAATGTTGCGTTCGAAGCGATTCTGGCGGGCATTAGTGAAGTGCGCACGATAAACATATTTATTCTCAGTTGCCAAATAAGGACTGGAAATTCATTGTTTCGAAACCGGTCGCCGGTCGGCAGGCCACGCAATCGAAGACACGGACGTCCGGGAGACTTCATCTGGAGCCAGAGGTCACCACGCATCTGGGTCAATGGTGGCAAAGGCGTACATTATATCGCAACGCGACGTACTCCCAAAGCCCCGGGGGCTGCACGCGAACACGCATGGCCACCAAGGGCAGGAGTACCAAGTGCGCAACCCACTGAGATATGAATAAGAAATAAGAGGATAAAGTGCAAGGTTCTCAGGAGAGCGAGAGATGAGCAAAACAAATCCTTTCCAAACACAATAGAAGCTTATCACGTAGATACGAAATGGGTCGTAGAATGTTAACAGCTAACATTTCCACTTGGTGCCTACACATGGATGCTGATACAAGTCAATACTCTGAGGAGGGGATAAGTTTCGAAACAACATTTGCAATTGATCGATTTAAATTCAAAATAATTCAAATTATGATTCATTCATGCTTAAGGGGGGAAAAAACTTTTCATAAAACATTTGGCGAATCAAAGCTATGCAATTTCAAATGCAGCTTTTAGAATAATGTTTTATCAATTAATTAGTCAGTTAAACGTGAGTCATCGAAGGAGAATTACTTAGGAGAATTGAAATAACCTAAGTCTTAATATGTAAGAATTAATATGAAAAATGTTATACGCGTTTCATTAGTATGCAATAAGAGAAAGATTGCTTCAAGAGTAGAAGTTCGTATTCATCAGCAATAATGAAAATTGATTAGAAAAGTTGTTATCAAAGTTTTATAAATGTTATTTTTTTGTGGTATTAAATCCCACGTAAATTATAACAATTTTTAGAGGTTATACTTTCGACACTAGTGCGGGGAATTTCATGACTTATCAGACTTGTCCTGGTAGCATAATTGGTAAATGCACCGGCCCGGATAGCAGGAGATCCAGGTTCGAGTCCTGGCTGTGACAGTTAGATTGTTGTTATCAAAGGTATATAGCGATAATCGAGCAATAAAGTCCGAAAGCTGTTTAGTCGGCTTAAGAATACTTAGCTATCCAGTACAAGAGAAAGTGGGGGTACTTGTACACGAAGTGGTAATCCCTCCGTACGCAGATGGGACCGAAGGGAAGCTCTGGGATCAACTTGGGGTAGGTTTCGGCATGTGTGAACCTCATAAAGGGATGTATGTCAGCGTTCCGTTTGCTCGATCAACGGAAGAACCCCTCCAAAAGCCACAAATTTCATAATTCAAAAGGTTAGTAAAAAGAGCGTTATAACCTCACTACTGCTCTCAGCCGGGATAATGTCAGCTGGGGTTTCGGACGCTTCCTCATAATCCTTTCACTATTCTTAAGACATAATTTCTAAACGAAAGAAGAAAAAAAAATAGCCAATCTGAGAGATGAAAGCAAGTCATCACTTAGGCCTGCTAATCGAGGTAATCCTATCTACTGTGCTCTGTAGAAGTCTGTTTCCCAACACATAATTTTAATATAAACAGAAACATTTCTGCGATGAACCCCTCAATCCGCATTCATTGTCTTCATCCAGGAGCAGAGAATGAAGTAGCAGAGTGGGGCTATTAACATTCCTCTCAAGAGTAATCATTTAAAGTAAGCGGTAATTCTTTTTAATGTAATTACAGTAATTCCCCCATTATTGTATCAATCACCATTAAGTATTTTATGACTTTCCTTGCTTACTACAATTGTAAAAAATCTATCTAGAAATTACTCCTAAGAGTCAATGAATTTTAACAGATTCTAATACATCCTGGAATTACAACAAAAATAAAATCTACATTTAATAAGAAAAAAAAATGTGTATTTAAATGTTATTTAATTAAGGGAAGCATAAAAATATTTGATGAGTTATTAAATATTTTAAACTTGAAGATTGATTAAAAAAACATAGAAAGGTATGTAAAAGTCGAAAAAGTTCAGTTATTACAAAAAATAAATAATTCTATTATTAGATGATTTTAGTTGGGGTTCGGTCAAGGTATGTCCAAAAACACAAATTTTAAAAATGTATTTTTTTAAAAAGGATTATCTGCCAACATTTCGGCTTACATTGTAAGCCATCTTCAGGGCTGTCAATTATTATTGTATTCTCATGACATAGTATTTCTACAGCCCTGAAGATGGCTTAAAATGTAAGCCGAAGCGTTGGAAGATAATCCTTTAAGAAAAAAAAAAATTAATTTGAGTTTTTTGGATCTATCTTGACCGAACCCCAAGTAAAATCATCTAATATTAATATGTATGGTCAAAAAAACTCTCCTTTTGAATAAATAATTCTACACTGACACAAATAATGGCTGATGTAACTGGTGACAATGTAATGCGTTTCTGCGATGGATATGATCCATCAAAGTCAGAATTTAACCATGCCCCAACAATGGACTCTAAAACTGCTCGAGTCGCGATTACTAATCCGAACCTCTTACAAAATAAGCGGGCGTGGTCGCCAAAAACTTGGGAAAGCTAGGCGTCGCGAAGTAGGCAGATCGAGGCAGCAAGCGGAGAGATGGAGCATGCGCATGTGAGAGCAAGAGTTGTGCCTGACAGTCACGTAGCTCTCCCCACTAGACCCGCCAATTATTTCGCTCTCGCCGGGGAGAGGGTACACAGGGTTCTGGATCTAGTGTCCATTGTTCTCGGTACGGTCAACGTACCTCGGGACATGTACCTCCATGGGTGCGCTTTGGGTGGGGCGGACTGCACCGTTACCCCGGAGAGCGACAACATCGCAGATCGGCCCAACGATAACTCCCGAACCTACATAAACCCACTTACGCAAAAATTTCAGAAACGTGATTTTAGAAGTTAAGAAAAAAAAATCAACAAAACTTAGAAAATCCTGCCGAAAGGAAAAATTGAGCAGGATAATTCCAAAGAAGACTTTAAAGAGGAATAAATTCGTTCTGAAATTGTAACTTATGATTGTATTAAAAATGGCTCTTTGTAAAGCAAACGTAGTACAATTTCAAACTATTGCTTTGTTAAATAAGAAGTCTAAGAGTTCGTATGAGTGTGGATCTGTTTATCATAATAAAACAACTTATTCTGATGCTCGGACAGTAAACAATTTATTTTTCGGCAACGTCATACATTGTCTTTGGCAAAGAAGAAGATAAAACGAACCTCTGAATCATAATGTGAATATTCACTTATGCTCTGCCATTCAAAAAAGAACAAAAGAAAGAAAACCAAAAATATTCTGAGATAAGAACGTGAAACTTCCCCATTTAGGTGTATGATAAATTAAACGCGAGAATTAAAAAAGAAAAGTTTGACGAAAAGCGAAGAGATAGGCCAATACCTTTTTGGAGATAATTTGGAAACATTTTTGTGTCAGCTGGTGAAAAGAAAGGGGGGGGGGGGTAGGAAGGGAACAGTTTTGAAGAGATAACGGATGCGGACGTGTTACATTTGTCAACCCCTCGTAGAAAATTCTGTTTTTGCTTGCTAAAAGCCAGCGAGAGGGAAAGAGACCGCGGTGCCGTCAGTAAAAAGCCGCTCTGCCGATAATTGTCCGGACCGAGATAAGTCCGCCATCCGATAAGGGCTGGTAGCGGAGGCGACGCAGGAGGTCGGCGATGGCACGAACTGCGACCGAACAAACCCTGCCGGGGTCTGTCCGCTCTCGACTGAATAGGGGAGCTGATAGCGCATCTGACTGGACTCAATGGCTCCATTTGATCTGTTCCAGCAGTTCCAGCAGGCGTCCGCCTGACAGGGTCCGAGGAGAACTGCATTCTCCTCCAGGGACCACCGACGTCCACTGACAGCAGGGGGACCCTCCAGACAGGGGCAGATGCTTTTCACAACTACATCCAATGAGTAATTGCATCGCGGAGGTTTTTAATGAATCTTTTTGAATAGAGTTTGGGTCTAGTTTGAAGAGTCATATTGTCTCCTGCATGCTAAATAAAAACATTTTGTCCATTAAAGGAAAAATTTCTAAAATAATCAAGTTTCTGTTTTGGCATAGATTAGTCGGAGGTTGCAAAGACAGAGGACGCTCTGCTGGCGTTCAGTCTTTCAACAACTTACAGGAATAGTATGTAAGGAGAGGTCAGAGAAGGTCGTAGAGATAATCTCTTTGTGACTGATATTTCTGTATCGAAATGTAATATTTCAAAAGAGATATATCCTACTACTACAAATGCAAGAATACATCATAACTACATGTTTGGAAATAACTTGGTCCCAAAGGCTTTTTGAACAAAAAGGCATCAATAAAACTCCTGTTTGTAGTATTAAATAACTTAATTGTCAATATAAAATCAATCTTTTATAGTACTTTTGAAATTTTCGACAGTAAAAATACAATTCACAAGAATTAAAGGTTCCACTTTTAATACATGATAAGGGTTGCCGATTTCATTTTTTTTTTTGTAACAAAATAGTTCAATTCTGATCATCCTGAATACATTACGTAGGAAAAGGAGTGTTTTCTGCTTTGGATAGAGTGGTAGAAAGCAGTTTCGGACACATACTTCTATTCGACCATTTTTATAAACGATAACAAGAATAAAAATAATCCTATGTACACCATGAAGAACTCTCTTCAAGGTATGTGGACATTATAGGGGTTCTTTCTTGTACGAATTGAAAATGTTAGGATGTGATTTAAAAATATAAATTATTTTCAATTTATCGGTTATGCAATAGCATATAGTAATAATACATAATGGAATAACAGAACAAGAAAAAAAACATAAAGTTAAATAAACACTGAGCCATATTTTATGAACGCGAAATTGAATTCTCATATACTATTTTGCACAATAATTTATACCGATAAATATAGCAATAAATGTATTTATTTGTATTTATCATGTCATGTTTTGGATTTACATACATTGCATTTAAATTTAGCTCCATTACTGACGATACCAGTGTTATTAGCCTTTGGAATGATGTTCTGTTTATCTATTCCACATCTCACAAATATTTCTTTACATGCGCCCTCTTTCAAATTTATAATACATAAATAACGATATAAATAAATATATCATACAATTCCAAATAAGATACCTTTTGATTAACCCAAGACTGGTACACAATAGTCTGTGCACAATGTTTAATCATCAAAGTTTGTATGTTTTGTAATAGAAACCGATTTCAACGAAGAAACTTTTCATATGACGTCATTATTTATTTTAAATAACGGAATGCTACTAATTGACTATTTTAATAACAATGATAGGACAAGACATGGAATAGCCGTGTTTATATAGCATACACTGAGTGGATATCGTACCATTAGGCTATTGTGAGGATACCGCATAGATCAGTAGTTACCATTAGGAAGACGACATACCCCTGCGATATCAAGATCGAACTCCCTATGCCTCCAGCATTAACGTCCAGCGGTTGAGAGCTGGACAGCTACACGCTTGTTTATGTATTATAAATGGTTGCACCTTCTCCAATGGGTTACAGCCCACTTATCATCCGACGTGGAAGTACGGCTGATAGGGCGATAAATCCCGCAGAGCTGAAGCACAAACATGAACGCATGGCGGGGTGAAGAGTATGACCACTTAGCCATTCTATATAGAGAGGCCCATTCCGGTAATGGTGTAATCTTACAAAATCTAAACGAAATACCGTTGATATCTTTATCTTATTTAATAGAAAAAAAAAATAAAGACACAAGATTACAATGTAAGCCGAAACGTTGGCAGATAATCCTTTATTAAAAAATACATTTTTTAAATTTGTGTTTTTTGGATTTACCTTGACCGAACCCCAACTAAAATCATCTTAGAATAAAATCTACGNAATCATCTTAGAATAAAGGCACAAGTTTTAGTGGAAATCACGTAGTCAACGAAAGAGTTGACTATCCAATATATTAATAGTTTAAATAATAAGTTAATAAAGTCAATATACTTCAAATATAATTTTAAATATATTAAATTATTAAAATACTTTACTGATGAATAATAATTATTCAGACAAACATACACACTCAGAATTAAAATCCACTTTAGTACAAAATAAAAGATAATTGAATTAATTTTAATACGGATGTTATGGGTATTTAAATTTTACTCAACTTCAAAATACATTGTAATTTATTTACAGGAAAATTGTAAAAATTTCCATTTTATATAAAAAATTATCTTAAGGGAAGTCGTCATTTGATTGTGGTCAATAGATTTTTAAATGATGAGATTTACAGAATCAATCTCTCATATAACACTTTAAATAGTATACAGTAGTGCTGCTTCAAAGTGTAAAAGAGACAATATTAGATATTCTTCAAGAAATAAGACGCGTTATTGCTTAGGTAACAAATACCTAAATCCTTGGTACAGATGTACATTCTAGAATTTCGTTGTCTGGTACCAATCCAAGTATTGTTTGAATCGAATCAATGCGGTGAAAATTACTGACAAAATTTAATAATGGAGTGTAATGCTTGAAATTTAAATAGGATACTTAGTAGTAGCAGTTTAAAAAAAATATATATACACTACTGTTAGAAAGTTATTTAAACAAAAAAGGCGTAATTAATGTGAAACTTGACATGGAGCGGAAGAGGCATTTCATGGCCATTCTTTTGGGAAAAACAAGATGCTCTTTTCAGTTGACGTGTTGAAGGTTAACTTAAAAGGATCATAGTAAATGCTTAAGGACTTGTTAAGTGAATTCTATAAATGTTAGTAGACAGCATTTGAAACACTTATTTTAATCCCTATTTGATTTAGTTCTTTAGTAGACGCCTTTACCATAAGAACTGCATAAATATCTTTCTCATTTTATAGTAATACACATATTTGCAATGACATGCATTAAAGAATGCACTATGACTAAGACATACCTGTGGTGAAGAGGACGATGGCCTTGAGGCAGGAGTACTCCGCCGGGTCGACATGAAGCGCTTTCAGCTTTTCCACTTGCTCCTGGAAGATGCGGATGTGGTCCATGAATGCGACGACCCGGTCGGCGGCCATGGGCGACGCGTGGAGACCCGCTGCGGCGAGGAGAGGAGCCACATGCAGGGGCATCGAACACTGCGAGGCGTTGAGGACGAACAGCTCCGACCAGACCAGCCGGAGGAGAGCGACTTGGTCCGTCATCTGAGGCAGATCGGGAAAAGGGGAAAGATACGAGGTTAGTGGGTGTGAAGAGCACTTGGATCGGTCTAGCTACTCGCATGCACACACACTACAGCAATGTATGCTATGGAGAGGATGTACGACAACTACAACTACATTATGCTACATGGGCGTTCACATTCCTCGGCTAAATCTGCAGTTTTGCTTACGAGGAATGGAATCGTTATATTTCTTTTTCAAACAATCTACTCTTGTTTTTCATTCCAAAAAACTCAGACAATAACACCCGTATTTATTAAATGTTAAATATCAAAAATTATCGTAAACACAACCCTTAATTATTAAATTTTTCTAGCAAAGAAAAATTTCAAGATTAAAATATGTCCCATTTAAATAATATTTTCAAATCCTTTGGAATCTGTCTCCAACAGGACTTTAGGTTTCAAATAGTGCCCCATTCTTAATCAGATAATTAATTTGGCGAAATATATTTCTAAATCTTTTGTTATCATATATACATACATACATATACATATATATATA